>VWZN01000677.1:36299-58743 GCA_013396955.1 Regulus satrapa | reverse complement strand
GTTGATATCCTTTGAATATCAACTAATATATAGGTCTTTAACAACTTTTTTCTACATAAAAACTTCTAACACCCACCAGTTTCCTCGACCTTGTGTTTTCCTCTTGTTATCTTTTGTATTCCACAGTATGAAAGTACTACTGTAATGAACACTAGAGAGACATTTAAACTTACTTACATCTTACCCACTGACAGGATTAAATCAAAAAGACCACAAATATGTTGAGTTGGAAGCGACTCAAAGAGATCACTGAACCCAATTACCTGATCCTTGCAGGACTTCCTAAGCCATGATAAAAAAGCATTCAGAGCAGCCAATATAAGTAAGGACAACAACAGGGATGATCCTCTCTGCATAATTCAAAAAACAATCCAGATACAAAAGCTTTACTTGCACAACAAAGCCTTTACAAGAAATACCTAGACTTAAACTATCTTCACCATTCTCATGATTGAAATGGAGATCAAATTCTGAAAAATGTTTTAAAAGCTGCTCATGGGATAGACTTAAAATATCAACAACATTAGTAATAAACTGACTATTTCTCATGGGACAGACTTTAAATGTCAACCACCTCAGAAAGCAGCAAACTTCATATATAACCTAGAAAACCAGTTTAGATGAGTGTAAATATTTACTTTTCAAAATCTAATTGCTAAGATAGACTCCCTAGACATCTGTTTCAACATGTATCAATCATCAGTCATTTCAGAACACAACCTCAAACCCTTTCTTTTTTAAATACTACATTTGTTGTAGACTAGTAAGCCTTTACTGAATAGTGGCTTCCTTTCTATTTAATATTTTCAAAATTGAGACATTTAATTAACAAAACTATATTTAAAATTGTTCACAAATCACATGTGTGCTGATTTGACAGGTATTAAACTACATGAAAATAATGTTTCACCACTCTATACTCCCTTTTATTGCAGTACATTCGCACTTTGCAGCCAGAGGAAAGAGTGTTGTTACACAACATGGTGTTAGGAGACATTTGAGTATCTAATTAAGAGATTTGATAAATACACAACGTAAAATTACAGAAAGAATATTCTAGAATCTTCTAACAAGATTTCTCCCTTGCATGCATACTAGATATTCTGAGTTTCAATCTAGAAATGAAATTGCTATCACAAACAAAACAGATATAGTTCCTCACATTCATGCTTTCAAATAGGTACACAATGTACTTTTCCTTTGGAAGTGTTTACAGAGCGAAAAAGAAATAGGTGGCTAGCACTGTGATTTACAACACTGAATAGCAAATAATTACAGCAGACTCTTGGAAAACTACCAATGTTTAAGAGTTTTTCAGTTGTTGGCTAAACAACTGAAGCATCTTTGCCAAAACCAAAATAAAATGTCTAATCAGAAGTGACTCTTGCATAAAGAAAATAACTTATTCACTAATCTATTTTAAGAAGAAAGTTTAACCAATTATAGAAAACACTGTGACTACATCGATTCAGTTGCACAACTCAGTTTTCAATTCCAATCTCATTCAGAGTTTACAAGCTCAATCCCATGCTTTAGCAAGTAGAAAACCTCTTTTTCCTCCAGTGGTTCACCAAAACTGAGTTCTAGAAATCAAGAGTGTACTGGGAAAGAAATGCTGTGCCATTTAAATACATTTAAATATTTTCAGTAATTCTCATAGGGAAATACATGGTTATAAGGTTATTAGTCAACAATTGAGATATGTCCAAATATATCAACATTAAGAGACACTGCTATCTTTAAATTAATTTTTGCATTTTGTTAAGTATTATTTCTTCCCACAAAAAGCTCACCAGGAATGAATCACTGTGAACAGCACAAAGATATAGAAAAGATAATTTATTTAATTAGTTAGGATTAAAATTAAATGTAATAGGAAATTTCATAAAAAATACAGCAAAGGTATAATTGTATGAAAAAAGTGTGTGTGTATGAATATGCACACACACACAGACAGATATATATATATATAGATATATATATATATAAAATACAATTGCTGTTCCAATTGCCTTGGAGTAAAGAATGTTTTAGGAATATCCTTTGAAGGAAAAGTACTAGCCTGTCAGCAATGCAGAAACTATGGCAGAGAATAGATAGAAATGTATGAAATTCAAGTGAACATGTGAAACACAAGGAACCTTTCAAACATGAATGCTTAAGGATGCATAAAAGATAGTCAAGGTAAAATAGGCAATTCTATTACAGCTAAAATTAAATGACAATGATATGAGACATGCCATCCTGATAAAATTTCAATATACTGATAAATATAAGTAATTTAAAAAAAAAAAATAGGAGTATCTGAAGCTTGATGTTTTGGATATACATTAAAAGGCAATTTGAACTCAAGATCTTCCCAGCAGACATAAAAGTTGTAGGTGCTCTAAATCTTCAAAACACAAATCAATAGTTTTTTGAGATGCCTCCAATTCAGTGCATGCACATTAAAACTCTGGTCCCAAAGCTAAAAAAAAATTGGTTTAGAGCATGTACATATAAGTAGTTTTATGATATTTCAATATAGCACAAAGGTAGCACTAAAGAGATTTTGCTTGAATTTATAATTTATCTTGCAAAATGTTAAATTCTTGTGCAAAAAAACCCAAAACATCAATTTATCAACAAATGCATATCAAAACTGGATTCCTACCTACTTAAAAAAAAAACAAAAAAAACAACCAACCAACCAAACAAACAAAAAAAAGCCAAAAAACCCCCAAAACAAACAAACAAAAACATAATTTCTACTAACCTTCAGGATCAAGGAGTTTCTCTATTCCCAGGTGTTGCCTGGCTATGTTGAATGCATGGTCTAATCGTTGTACAGGTGACTGCTGAGAAGCAACAGTGCTCCACTCAAATAGGTCTGGTCTAAAGCAAAAATAAGAGGAAGAGTAAGTTTCTTATTTTCAATCTTCATTTACTCATGTATTTCTAAAGCTAAGCATCATCACCAACTTCTTTATTTTCATAATGAAAGATCATGTTAATTGGCCCTGGAACTAATGAAGCTCAGTTTCTAATGGGCTTGCAATTCTTTTTTCATCCATGTCCACAAAAATCCCATTGTCCATATTTCTTATTCTCCACCAAGTCCCAACAACCTTTAACTTCACACCCCTGAAGTGCTGCTGCTCTCTCCTCAGCACTGGGCTCCAGTCCCTGCCCACAGTGCCCTCAGCACACTGGCTCCTTCATTCCAGCCCCAAAGGATGGCAAAGGTCAGGGGCTGTGGCCCTGCAGTGGGGACGGGCTCATGGCAGGACCACAGGACAGGACTGCTCAGGCCATCTGAGGCCCTTCCTCCTCTCCCCAGCCACCAGTCTTCCACTTCAATTTACATTTCTAAGAGTGCAATTGCATCTGAGATTACCAGCTCACTGTTATATCAGATTGAAATCAGACAACGGGTTAAAAAATTCATAGAAATATTTGGGTTGGGAAACACCTGTAAGAACGTTGAGTTCAACTCATACCTGAACACCACCAAGTCACAATTTACACACTCTTATAAGAAAAGACAAAATGACCAAAACTGAATTACAGCTCAGATGTAGAGTCTGGGACCTTGCATTAGCAGCTGCACTATTTGCCGTATAAATAATGTAGCACAGCCCAATCTTTGGCTTTTCATCTGAGAGTTATCCATTAGGAAATCAGAATTTGTTATCAGGCACTCTGGAGAAATAAAGTTTAATCAAATACCCTGTAATTACTGTGCATGTAATATGAAGAAAAACAACTATGCTATTTGTGACTTCAATACAGTATTCTAAATCAGAGGACATTAAAATGTATAATTTCAACTACAGATAAATCAAGCACATTATTTACACAATTTAAACTTTGCAATTAATGACAGATTTACTCACATTTTTATTAATTTTAGGAGTTAATTTTAAATAGTCTCCTTAGCTATAAAAAAATGGAATAAAAATGTTTACTACATCATATTGTAATACTGTCAAGAGAGTAGAGAAAATAATACCATTTACCTAGCAGTTATTCTCCAGTTATGTACCTTCACTGTCCATTTTTTTTTTTCCTGAGGGAAGTGATTTACATAGTAACAACTATTCCAAGTTATTTTGTTCCTCTCTGCTTAAATGTTAGAGTTTTCTCCTTCCTAAAAGCAGAATAACTCCTAAATAATAATTAATGTTAATTTAATATTAAACTTGGCTTGGGACAGGGGAGAGATGGAGGAGGAGACTTAGGAGCAACCTCTGGGCTTACTCATGGGTGGATGAAGTCTATGATCCCATGGACTGGCTTGTGTACTAAAACACAGGCATGCAAAATATACATACATAATTAGCAAAAAACATTTTTGGCCATTCTCCTTTAACTGGGGGTGGAGTTGCCATTGTTCATAGCATAGTCTACATGATGCTGTGTTTTCAATTTACAGATAGTTTTCAGAGCAAACCAGGTATTACCGAAGTGTGCTTACACAAAACCAAGACCTCCTTTTCCCTTCACTCTACCTTCCCTAAACCAGTGTTATACCCCATGCAGTATAATTTTCTCAGCCACAAATACCCAGGTAAAGGAAGGGAATGAGTTTGGAAGTGTTTATCTGGAAGGCTGTCTTCTGCTTGAAGAGTGGCTGGGCAGCAGTTACTGCCTCTGCACCACTTGTTCTTCTATTCTTCTTTCCCCCATGCATTAAAAGGGTCTCTATTTTGACTCAAGAGTTTTCTTGATTTCATTTTTTCCTGTTTTCTTCCCTGTCCTGTGGAACAAGGGGTGAAGCAAGCAAGTGTCTGTTGGGTGCTCAGCTGCTGACTAGGGTCAAGCCACCACACCCCTCTACCTTATGCTGCAAGCACATAGATATTACTCAAATCCTTATTCTCTCCAAGTTTAACACTAGGCACAGGATGAACAAGCTCATACAGTAAATTTAGCAAAAAGAACACTGCAGTAACCACAAAGCTGTCTATTATGACTGTCTTAAAAAGCCTGGCAAGGATGTGTTGCTTATATACTGCATAGACTAGAGTGTAAAAAGATTATTTGGTATTAAAAGCCTTTAGGACATGGAGATGAAAGAATTGTATCCTCAGTTTTTTCTTTTTTTCTGATTGTTTTTCTCTTTTTATTTGGCTTAATGTTCTAAGCACACCTGCAATGCTCAGAGCAGCACATTATCTTCACATAATCATTTATTGTTTGGTGATACAATATCTTATATGGAGGAACATATTTTTAATCAGTCAGGACCCCTCCGGGCAAGAACATGAATATTTACAATTGTGCCTTGAGGCATATATAATATTCCTCAAGGTCACAATATTGTCCTACCCCTCCTGAGAAAACCTCTGACATCATTAATATCTTATTATCCAATTTCATCCAAATTTTCAGTTTTATAATCCAGGAGAGTATTTTCAAATTAAACTACCAAGATAGTCTAAAATTATTATCATTACATCATCTGTAGAGGTAGGACTCCCAACATAAGATACACAGAGTAGGTTTCTTTGTTGGTTGTGGTGGATTTTATTTTTTTTTTTCTTTTATTGTTGGTGGTGGTTTTGTCTTTGTTTTGTTTTNNTTTTTTTTTTTTTTTTTTTTTTTGTTTTTTTTTTTTTTTTTTGGTTTTTTTTTTTTTTTTGGGGGGGGGGGTAGTTTGTTTGTTTTTTTATTTTATTTTAAGAACCAAATACTCCAGCAGTCAAGCAAGAGTTTCAAACACCATCCCATCTTAACATCTGGGTTGAATTTGCATGCTGCCTGTGTAAAAAGATATGCAGTATCTTCCACTCATTACAGTAGAAAACATTTGAACCATCTGAGGCATAGCCAGAGGAGAATTAGTAAGCTTTAGTATGTCATTGTCAGATTTCTTAGTATTGTACATAAAGCAGACAGCACAGATTCCAAGACAACTTACAAGTATATGGCCACCTACTGCAACTCAGGTCTGATAAACACTGATTTAATTAAAATTTAAAAATAAAAAAATTTAAAAAAAGAAAAAAAGAAAAATCCAAAAGGCTCTCTCTAGTCCAACAGCAATTTAACTTTCCAGATTTTCCCTTTGTCAAAAGATTATGTTGTTATACACATTTCAGTAGCCCTATCACTAGAACAACAGTTTCATTATGTCAGCTTGAAGCATCAGCTTCTCAGTGCTATGTGCCAGGATGTTTCACTGTGTGTATTTATGTGGCAATACTGCCAAGTGTGATTGTGGGAAATATTACAGCCTGGAAGATTAATAATTGTGGTAAGTGGGAAAGAGCTTTTGAAAATCCCCGAAACAACACTGAAACTGATTTTCAAATTACAGCACTTATGAGTTTTCTAAGGAGTTTTAAATACAGGAATGAGGAGGTATGAAATAGTAAAAGAAATAAATTAAATGAGATACTGATCTTTTAATTTTTCCTCTCTATATTGGTCAAATAATACCAAGGGAGATGAAATTTATTCTTATATCTACAGCTTGGGTCTTATCTGAAAGGGAGCAAACCCAAGGAAAAAAAAAATAGGATTTATCACTGCTCTTCCTGAACAATACAACCATATGCATTCCAAAGAAGTTAGAATTAAGTCGAACATGCTGAACTTTATCAATTCATTCACTGATCAAATCAAAGAGCACTGGTCTTATATTAGTTTATGACAATATCATGGACAGCAAAAACTGAAAGGATTGAAGGCTCCAATGGATAAGTTTGTATTGAAAAAATCAAAATTTTTACTGAACATAAGGTAATTTTTTACTAAAAGTACTTTCTAATTACTAGAAGAAATGAAAACAATAAAAAACATAAAGGGAAAAACAAACATGATTTTTTTCAAAACATATTTCCAAGAAAAGTAAAGAAAAAAGAAACTTTCTACATCCCCTTTGACCCCTAGTTGCATAACTTATAACACAAGTTCAGCCAGAGTAAGAAAATTTTATCTGGAGTATACTGTGTACAAAAAATAAAAACAAACAAACAAAAAAAAAATCCTGACAGATCCCTTGCTGTAGAAATTTAAGCCATGGATAAGAGAAGTCACAGTTTTCCTTTATTGTGGAAAGAAAATAGTCATTTTTATATCATAATATTTACCTTCTCCATTTCAAGAGAAAAGTTGTATGTTTGCCACTTTATACAAGAAAATCTTGTATGTGCCTTCAGAACCCTCACAATTAAAAAAGGTCAGGAGATACACACTGATACACAACTTAGTGATTAGCTAAAAAAGGATTATTTTCATACCTCTTCATCCCATTGTTTTTGCTTTTACTTTTCATGTAAACCACTGAAAACACCCTTTTTCTTGTTTCTGTCCAGGACCTCTTTTTTGATATAATTTTCTGTTCCTCCTCCCTCTAGCACCCTGAAGCAGAAACAGCTGCAGTGAAGTACTCATTTGTACAACCATCACCTGGCCTAAGTTCAAGTATTTTAAAGAAGCAAGGAAGAAGATAATGAATGCCACCTGTTCCCACTTCAAAATCCTGTTTACAGGGCCAGGGCACAAAAGAAAAGGAACTCCAAGAAAGTTAGAGGAAAGAGGTAAAGTTCTCTCTGATATTCACCTGGAGGAAAAAGATTAGAATAAGTAATAGGAAAAGGTCTTTGTGATTTAGAGCCTGAAGAAGGAAGAGTTTCAGCTGTAGAAGGACTGACCTCTCTTCATCAGCAAAATATTTTTCTTTCTGTATATTCCTTAGGGTAATGATGCCACTCCACAGCTGCTGCCTTGTTTTGTTTTGTTTTTTTTTCCAGTTCAATGCAGAACATACCACTCAAAAGATCATGTGCCAAGTTTATATCCTGAAAATTCACACACTGGGCTCACTAATGTGCTTTTGGAGATTTGCCCAGTGACCTGTGTTCCACTGCTTCTTGCATTCAGTATTGAAAGCAGAGCCTAAATGTCCATGGAGTCATGGCAATTTACAGAGATGGAAAAATCTACCTAAAGTAACCTCTTTACAAAATGACAGAAAAATAGCACTAGAAAAATATGATCCAATCAAAAAAGTAAGCTGAAAGCTAGGGATTGGTAGGTTAAAAGACTATGAGAAATAAAGCCTCTCACTGCTCTCACAGCATAGTATGTGGTCAATACTCCATGATAGTCTCTTACTTTATCTCAATCCCTTTAAGGGCATGTTTAGAAAATTCATCCAGATGCAAATGCTATATTACTGTCTGAATCTCTTTAAAATAAAACAAAAACAAAAACAAACAAAAAAAAAGAGCCACCTGTTCAACATTGAAAACAAAAAATCTACCCTCTCTTTCAGAGAGTCTGAAAATTATGGAAAAAAAATCTTTGTGTGGCAGTGTTTAAGAGTTTTTTGGTGTTTTTCATTTTCTCTTGGGTTTTGGAGGTTTTTTTGTTTGTTCTCAGTTTGTTTTCTGTAGAAATCTAGGAATTGAGCTAAAATTGGGAAAAAGTGTACACACCAGGCACTAGGTCCATTGTATGAGTTAAATATCCTACCTGATTTTCGAACTATAGCTATCCTTTCTTATGACTAAGAAGAGGAATAAAGTCATAGGATGAAAGATAAAAAAGAAAAGAGAAAATCTGGACAAAACTTTATGGGGAACAAGGAAATAGACAAGAAAGAAGCAGAACAGGAGAACAGAAGAAATAGGGAATTCTTAAAAAAAAAAAAAAGGAAGAGGAAAAACAGAGGAGCTAAATTAATAAGTGTTTGTCATTAGAGTGTTTATCATTCTATATAAGTAAATAAAAATATTTATGAAGTATAGGATGTGTGAGATGCCAGGTTTCTCTGAGAATTCATGCAAATCATTCTTGGCCAACTTTTCTTCAGTGTATATGCAAACTGTCTTCTTTAGGCACTAAATCCAAGACACTCTGACACCCAACAAGTCTCTAATGCACCTGCATCTTAGAGTGATTGAATTAGGCTCCTCAGAGAAGGGTTTTTATTATTATAGGATACAGTTAGGACCTCCTGAGCACTGAATATCTTAGTGTACCTATTTAATTGATTCCATCTGGAATCTTGAAGGACAATTCAGTGTTCCTCACACATTAAACATGAAATGCAAAGTCAACAAAAATCAAACATCCTTGGTTCATCTTAAAAATTACTGCATCATTTGGAGGAAATGAGGAAATGAAACTTTTGCAGAGAACTTAGAGATTGGAGTCCAAAAGATGACAGGTATGCCTTGGAGACTTGCTTCCAGGTTTCTGACTGAACACTTGCAATTTCCCAGATAAGTGCAGTAACTACTGGGCCACAGACAAGACTTCTATGGAGTAATTCTTCACTTCTATTGAAAATAGGCTCAATGTGCAGAAAGCTATGCAAGATTTATGGCAGAAGACAGAAGAAGAGTAAAATCAGGTTTAAGTTTTGCAGCCCTGAATTATAAAACCTGAATAAAGTGCATAAATTCCAGTAAAGCAGGAAATTATTTTTCATCTGGTGAACTTTCCACTGAACTGAACACAGCACTGCATAAATTCTGACATAGGACACAGAGATTTGTCTAGACCATCCCAGTTTGGTTTACTAGCAACTGCACTCCTCAACCAGGGACTGAACCTGAATAAATTTCTTTGTTCAGTTTTCTAAAACAATTCTTACAGAGAAGGACAAAAAGGAATTTCTGATTACTGATTTCAGACACCAGACATTGCAGGGTTCTGCAGAGCATGCAATCTTAATATCTGACTATCAGATACCCTATTCAGGAAACAGGCAGTCTGATATTGTCTCTAGGTAAAAAGATGTTGTGGAAAGATGAATGGGGGTAAAATCAGAGGAAACTTCATATCGTAAGAGAGATTACAGTGGTATGAAAATTTTAGGGAAAAATACAATTGTGGCTCCCTAGAAGGAATGCTGTTGGTGTGCTTGAAACCTCTTCTAGGATGATTCTCCACATGGTGGGATTGTTTGTCAGTGTTTCCCATTGTCTTGGGATTTAAGAGCTCTTCTCACCATTTTGCCTTTGGTCCCAGGTGCCACACAGAGCAGCATGTGGAGACAGTCACCATCTTTGTCTTGGGTAGCCAGATGTACATGACCTGCAGGGAGCATCTGTCATCTTCTTATCCTGGCTGCCATGTGGAACTAAGTCAAGGGCGTCACCATCTTTTTGTGAGGAAAAGACCCTCTCTTTCTGTATACTTTTGTTACTGTTATTGGCATTGTTGCTGTGCATTTCTTATTCCATTGCCATTTGCTTTCAATAAATTGTGATGCCAGCCCTAAGTCTGCTTTTGTTCCTCCCTTGCCAGAGGGGGCAGAGGGAAGGGAGTGGCACATTTGGAGTTTAATTTCTGGAAGGTGTTTAAACCACTACACAGTTAAATAGTTCAACTTCCTAATAATTTGAGCAGTCAGCAACGTTGCTGAGGACAGTCCTCTTTTAGAGAGAAGCATAGTAGAAGAAGAAGAGAGGCTGGGAGGTTTATTATGTTGGGAAAAGCAATACTGCCTTAGAAGCAGCAGTGGCAAGAGCTAGGTGTTTTAGATAGACCGACTTGCACATCTTCCTTAAGCCACATGCACAGAACCCACAGAGAACTCTGAATCTCTAGAGGTTGAGATTTATACAACATAGACTAGAAGAAGACAACTTCTGAGAGAGGCTAGAACTCAAATCAGCTGGTGGAATGACATGAAGGGTTTTGAAAACAAAAGCTATCTTTTCCAGCTGTGTCCTTGTGAGGCAAATCCATACATTCAATTCTGCAGCTATGAGAGACTTCCAAGAAACTCCATTTTCCCCCTCTAAGTACCCACAGGAAAATCTCCTCTCTCTGGGACAACCCCAAAGGCTTAGTTTTAGATCAACTCCCTGTTCTTTTAAAAAAATTTCCAAGCCTGTACTCCCTGAGACTATCTTCTTGGTATACACACTGAAATTCCAGAAAGGGATCCAAGCTGTGTATATTTGGTTGTGCTGTGAAAAGCTCTCCCTCCATGACAGGATTTAGTACAGCAAAAAACTCAGCACCCAGGTCAAAGCAAACAGTCAGTCATTTAAAAGAATGCTGAAACACCCACAGAGGAATCAGCTAAACCTCCCACATAACAGATAGACCATCCTCAAGCCCTGTTACAGCCATCTGTCACAAGCTTACTGAAACAGTGAAAAGCTACTTTTCCTACCTGTGGCTGTGGAGGAGTGCGTTGAAAGCCAATCCATCAGACCAGCTAGTGGTGAAATTGGTAACGTTGACCTGTGGGTAATTGCGGGTCGATTGACGGACCCAGCTCAGCAGAATCATCTCACTGTTTGTCTGCTGCAGTCCAGCCATGATGTTTTTCATTACATCTTTGACCTGCAATAAAAGAGAGAATTTGATCAATGATTGAACTTATTAAAAGCTATTTCTTTTCTTGAAATGAAAAACCTTTAGTTAAATAAATTTCAACCTTTTAAATGAAAATTTTAAAGTAATTAAAGAACATACTTTTTTTCACAATGTAATGACAGCAATCAATTCTGAATGCTTAAAGACAACAACTACTGACATGCACTGAATGCATTCATCCCTGTGCCACAGGTGAAGCAGGGACAGAGAAGGCACATTTGTTAGAATCACTTGTGGTAACAGACTTTTTTCAAACTAAGTATTTCTCCTTGTGCTTTTCTTTGATCTGGAAATACATCCTTAGTTAATATGATACATTACAGCAAAAGCTGATAAAATTATGAATAGCATTCTTCTCTCATTGACAGAGTTGAAGTAGTACTGAGGCAAAATAAATTTCCTCAGTGTGTAGTAGATAATGCTTTTGACTTAAAGGTGCAAATTATATTTGCATACATGCACTTGGATGAAAAGTCAATTTCATTGCATGCCTTAAAAGAGTATTGCATATGTTTCAATTTTATTATTTTAATGAAAATAATATTCCTTTTTCACTAGGGAGAGTTTACCAATCTACAGTTATTATTCTACAAAAAGCCTAAAGGCTTTTATAAATATTATCCTGGAGTTTGACACATTGTAGTTGATTTTTTATTTCCTATCAATTTCTAGACTAGTAAAAGAGCACATAAAACTTCTATTAAGAATAATTTTCCTGTAAAATAAAACCGTTTAAATCATTGCTTTTCCCATATATCTTTTAGAATAGCAGCTCTTATTTTAAAATATTCCCTAAGATATAATTTAACTATAAAGTTGCTTACTGCTGCTTAGTCACTTAAGGAATATTGCATTTCACTGTCGTTTTCCCCTTGAATTGCCCTGCCACCAGTATCAGTCAGTCAAAAAAACACCATTCAGGGAAGAATCTACTTTATGATAAAGGGTGGACCCCTTTGAAATTGTAAAAATTGTATGATAATATGCAGAAGCTGTAATCCGAAAGGTCAACAACAAAAAGAACAACTAATTACTGTGATATTGTAGGAAAAAAAAAGAGATAAACTTTTATTGTTTTGTACAGTAAGTTGCTCTCTAGTTTCACAGTAGTTAAATAAATAATTTGATTTTATGAAGATATGTATTACTGAAAAACCATCTTGGGTTTGCATCTCAGACGAATATTGCCCAAAGAATATTAGTGCCCTTAATTTCCCTTTTGAGACTTAGGTGTAAACTTTACATTATATGTTATTAGTTTCTAAGATGGAAGGAGAAATTTATCCTCTCTAAATTTCATGGGATATATTCCTGACTTTAGTCTAGACTGTAATTTGTGTAAATGAAAATTTATATAAATTCAGTCATATAAGAATAAAGGATTTTTATACTTGTCTCCATTTTTACATAAGACAGAAAATAAAGCATAAGAAAATTAGGAAATATACTCTCTATTTTTTGTTTCATATGTCTGAATGGGTGTTTTGACTTTCTTAACAATATTTTTAGTGTCTTTATTTCTGAGATGCCAAAGTATATTTATATAATGTAGCAGGAAGCTGAGATTTGGCCTCTGTATTCCTAGTCACCCTGACTACTATAAAAATACAGAATCCTGTCTTTTTCATTAATCTGGATGCAAAAAATAAGACAACTTTTTGAATTAGCATCTATTGCACCAAACTTAAACAATATGAGACTAGAAAATACTGAAGTTACAGTTAAGGAGACTCGTCCAAGCTAAGATTTCATTGTTTGTTGTTCACTTCATTTTTTATCATATGCTTATATTTACAAATGCAGCTTTTTCTGCAAACTCTAACTTTTGAACAATACAACTCACATTTGAATTAAAGTATAGCTGAATGAATGCAGGAACATCCTATTTAGAAATAGGCGGGTTCATAACACAGAATTGGTTATATGTTTGAGCTGCTATCAAAGAGGAAGGAGCTATGTCTATGAACAGAGATGATTAGACAAAATTATTTTAAAAATGGACCACCAGGAAGGCAATTATTCAGATGAATACCGGTGATGAGTCCAAATGTATTTTTTTTTGTTTGCTTTTTAACTTTTCAATAAATTAATACAAAAAAGTTTCAATCTCACCTTGTTGAGTTAAATATGTTTAAAATATATAAAACATTCTGCTCTCTTTTTCCCTGCATTTCTTTGCAACAGGGAAGACTGTTACATTTATTAATTTTTGTTGCCTCCTAGGTAAATTCAGTCATTTAAAATAACTGTAAAAGTGTTTGTTTTCATCCTGAATGCTCAAACCCCTTCCTCCTCAGTGAGAATTGGTGGATAGCTCCACTTCTACAACAGGAGCCACCTTGTCCACCTGAATATCCTGAGGGGCTTTGCCATCCTGCCCCAGCTGGCACCATGCCACACGTCCACAGGCACAGCACCACGCTGTCTGCAGGATGCCTGGGTCCTGAAGCAGGTTCTGTGCCTGAGCATAAGCATGCTGGCTGACATTGTGGTGGAAAGGAAGCTTTTTGAAGGCTTCTTGGTTAAGATGTACTGCTGGAAAAGTGGCACACAGAGATGTGTTTGTGTCAGCCTGAAGAGCTTTCAGACAGACAAACTCCCTCAGCTTCCAGGCTCAAATATGACAGCTATTTCAAAGTGTCTCTGCCTCATGCTGCCAGGTGATGAGTTGACCTCTGCTACGCATTTCTTTGTTACCTCTCCTTTCTAAGGCAGTGTATTCTGGCAGGACAAAGCTTTCAGGTGCAGGAAACTCTGACTTCCAGAGAACAGATATACTGGGGAACGGACATATGTTATGGCAATAAGAAAAGATTACATTTTTATGGGGGGTGGGGGGTGGGGGACAGTACAGACATCACCCAGATGGCTTCTGAAATGCCAGGCTGCCGAAAGGAAAGCTATGGATACAATGAGAGTACTGTTATTATTGTCACTGCACAGCCAAAAGCTGCACAGGCAGCCCTGGCTCATGGCAGCAATGGACCTTTGATCTTCCCACTGTCCAGCCATGTCCTGGAATCTGGGCATGTGTTGCTGTGTGGGTAAGACGACAAGGAACACAGCATGATCTGAGGCTCACACTACATCTCTTTCACCTAAAACCAACATTCAGAAATGTAACATTTTGTAAGACTGGCGCTTGGCTTCAGTATGCCAGACCCTAGAAAAGAGGGAGGGAAGAAATAATCTATAAGGAAAACTCTCTCAAAGTGAGAATTTTTCATTTTTCTTAATAAAATATGAAACGTACATCTCCCTGACAGAATTACTTAGCATTTTTTACTGGCTAGATTTCAGGTATTCTGACTGCATAGATCACATTTTTATAGCTGGAACCACTAAACTCTTTTCAAGTACATTTGATAGACTACTTTTAAGGACATTTTCATAGATATTAAAGACACAATATCAAAGGATATTCTTTACTCTTTCAAGGTGGATTGACAGATGTGTTTCATTTTCACAATCAAAAATCAAAATTAAGTAAAATGGTAATTAATATTAAAATACTGATGTGAACAATAATCCTGATGTTTTTAATAAGTCTTCAAATGATGCTGACAGGCTGTTAAAATGCTCTCCTCTGAAATATTTTCCTTATGTATAGGTAGATTTTTTAATGATTTTTCCCAGAAAAAGTCAAGATTTGGGACAAATATTTTTGCTAGGGGTTTTCTTTCATGCTTTACATGAAAATAAATTCACTCCTAAAAACATAACAAAACAATTTATTTACTGCCAAATAGAATATTTTTTCCACTCTTAAGAGAGTTTATCAAAGGTAAGAATGCAGAAATTAATAGCTTTCCTCTGTTTTTTACTTAAATGTTAGTGCTGCAGCAAGGCTGGGATCACAGAGCTGTGAGAAAGAGGGCAGCAGCTTCAAGGAAATAGAATCTGATGGATTCAGTACCACAAAGAGCATTTGCAGCAGGTGCTCAACTCAGACCGATGGTTCAATTTCAGGGAAACTTTTAATAAAAATCTGAAAAAAACCCAGGCTAGATAAGAAAGAACACAATCACCACAAGGGATACAGAAAGCCATGATATTTCTACTGCACAGAGATGAGAGTGGCAGCAATGAGTCAAATCCCATCTGCTGTGGTGCCTCTGCCACCTCTACCACTGCCTCTCCCCAGTGAGACTGCTGATATCCATTTGTATTTCTGATGGCATTATTCCTTCCATGCACTTTTCTTCTACCATCCCTTTTTAAGACTATTTTTACACAAAGAGATCAACATTTTTCTAAGAAACCATTATGTTGTCATATGTAAGTACAGCTGTGTCCTTACGTGGTCCTGGCTGCAGGATGTGAAACTGCTAGAGCTTCTTTCCTGTTTATCTACAACAACACAAATGCTCACTCAAACAATAATCTCATCTCTTTTTTTGTTTGTTTGTTTGATTTTTGTTTTAGGTGTAGACAGATGAATTTCCTCTAAGCGACTTTTCTCAGGTCTGCAAAAGCACGATTGCACCAACAAATACTAACTACACAAGCATGCACTAAATCAAATAGCCTGTGTATTCCATTTTATTTGTTTTTAGTCCTTCCTCAGACTACAAACACAATATAAGTCTTGTTATTTTACCAAGTTGAGACAAGTGGCAGGTAAGTTTGGAGGCCCTGTAACTTGTGTTTCCAGCTGCTTCTTGCCAGACACAATTTGTGATAGGCAAACCAACAAGAAGAATTTCTTATGAAATTTACAGCTGTGCTTCACCATAACGTCTGTCCATACTGAAAGATCATACCTACCTATAAACAGGGCTGAACAATCAGAAACATAGCCTAGATAATGCAATTAACTTCAAAATTTAAAAGAAAATTTGGAAAATACTTTCTCTACAGAGCTGTAAATAAACAAATTTACTTTGAACTCTAACAATATTTTGAGAGAAAGAGGTAGCAAATGAACAGCTCCTGAGTGTTTTGGGTTTTTTAAGGAGAAAAGCCAAAATATAAATCTTCCATTTTATTATTTATTTCTTTAAATTACTCATTATTAAGCAACAGCAGCATAGTTATTATTTAATAATGGCTTCTTGTCAATCAGGTCTTAGCTACTCTTTAGGGGAAAAAAAACCTCTTAAAATTGAATTGTAACCAATTAGAATCTTATTTAGAGAAATTTGAATAAAAAGAGAAGTCCAGAAGATGCAGGTCACTCTCAATACCTCAGGACTAGAACAAAATGAAACACAGTGATGTAAACTGCATTTTTCTTTTTTGTTTTTATATATTCTTATATATGTGTAACTCTGTAGCCTATTACTGTAAAGCTATGTAGATTGATAGCTGGCTTTTCACCTACTGTGTTAGAAAGAAAGACAGATAACATTTCTAAAAGCCTTAGTCCTAATCTGGGAACGAAGGTTAAAAACAGCATCTTGAGACACTTTCTTATAAATGAAGTATAGTTAGTATCTAAAGCAGGGGGTTCTGGAAAAGGGTGGAACAATCTCGTTACCTGTGATTCCAACTGGGAATGCTTGTAAAGTATTCTAATTTGCTAAACTTATGAAACTGCATTTGCCTTACGTGGGGTGGGCGTTTTTCCATAATTGCTTCTGAGGCCTCCAGTTAAAGACCAGCTTTTGAATTACCTCCGGTACTAATACTTCCTCAGGAGTGTGTTGTTTTTCTTCTAGATCTTCGAGGTGCCACAGAACTCCAAGTATAGACTAAACTTGGACTGAATCATGACTATGCTGACAAAGAGTCACACTTTTAATCACTGCTTTGCAAATATGACCTTGGACCTTTCATCCTTGGCTGGCTCAAGCTGAAGCCATGGCTACCATCACAGCTGCCATCACACTTATCACCAGCCTCCAAAAAATCACTTTTACACCGTGAACAAAAGGGTTTTGGTATTGACACTGCTTCCAGAAACCTCATCAGGCTACACCAGAACCAGTCTTCTGTGTGTCTGTGCAAGTATATGTCAAGAGGAATGGTGGGAACAATTGAAAACAAATTAATAAGCACACAGCTAATACTAAAGCACATGTTCAACACTTTGCTTCAGGATAAAATATGAAGACAACAAAATATTAATTTTAACATGATTATTCATCTCAGTCCATAATTTATACTAATTAAAACAGAGTGATTCCAGGATTATTGGTAAAAGTTGCATAGCTAGGTATCATATTCCATCTGCTCTTAATAAGTAATTTAGAACAATTCTATGCAATTAAACTAGGAATATTGAAACAGGAGACAAAGGAAGAAATGAGTTAACTATCTGCAGCTTTTCTTTGTTGCTGTCATCCTGTAAAATTAGAATATAAATGTTCCCTACTTGGATGAATGATATACATCTGATTTTTGATAAGAATGTTTCAGTTTTAAAGCTGTTTAAGCTTTGTTTCCTGCCAAATTTTCTTGTAATTCTATGAAAAACTTGTGGATTATTGCTTGGGGAACACAATCAACATGAATGGACAGACTCTTAGCCTTGATTCATGCAAGCACATGGATTCAGAGCATCTAGATGCTAAATCTTTTTGAATTTTGTTTTACTGTCATCTCAGAATTTTTTTAGTTAAGTGTCCTCATCTACCAGGCTGGTTTTTATGAGATCCATATCACAAACCCTCCTTTCTCTCTAAAGAGAAAGGAAGCTAAATGAGCCACAACTGCTTCGATAAATGGGCAGTCTAGCAGCTTTTCAGTGTTCTAAAAATAATTCTTGGCAGGATGGGTCAGCAGCCAAAAGCAACCGATCTGATTATTTCATTAAAGTAGAGAAGTAACTCTTTCTAAAATACTGAAAAGAAATCCACACTGGCTTTGTCTATCCATTTTTGTAAAGATAACTCATATATATAATCTTGCAGTATCTGATCATGATATTATAGTAAAAAAAAAAAATTAAAAAAAAAAATCTGCAAATCCTGTAAAATATTATTTTGTCTTCTTAATATTGTCAGTATCCTTGATGATATGTAAACAATCTGCCATAATAGTTTCTGATTTAGCACATTAAAATGTCTGTTTACTCTGTAGGTTGGTGCTGTATAATAATGGGGAAAAGAGTAGTGAAGTAAAGGTATTTAATAAGAAGTAATGAGTAGTGTCACTCACCTGCCAGTGGAGGATAATATTCCAGATCAAACCAAGGGTCAGCTTATGATTTCCATCCACAATATCTGAGCTCCCTATATTTACCAAATCAACCTATTATAGAAACAAAACAAAACAAAACAAAACAAAACAAAACAAACAAAAAAAAAAAAGTAAAATATTAATAACAAACATAAGATGTTGGCAGGAGATGAAGGGGTAGTTTAAGGTAAATCCCCCATTTGGTTTCTCTTGTTCCATAACATACAATTCACATTTTATAAATGGCACAATTAATGTTTTGGGAAAAAAACAGCAAAGATCTGGAGTTCCTATTATTCCAGTTACAGCATGTTGTGAAATATAAAATGAAAAGTAATAGTTATAATAACTCAAATATCTTTTATATTAAGCTTCTACAATTACATATCACACAGAGAGAAAAACTACTGTACTCTGCTTTTTACTACCTTACATAATATAATTTTCTGAATGTTAACACACACACACACACATCTAGACACTGTAAGAACCTACAAACCCAGGACATTACATATTTAGATTAAAATAGAACTTAGTATTCCTTAATTAAATTCTACAATGTATAAAGAAATATACAGGATGTGTTCAAGCATACAGATAAAGCAGTGACTGTGATCTAAGCAAGTCTTTTCCACAACAGTTCATCCAGTAATATTGTTTCTCATAATTTTATCATGCATTTGCAATTTCATAACACATCATTATTTACCACCATGGATTTTTCCTTCCCCCACATGGGAAATGATCCTTCACCCTCCCCCACTTTTTATATTATCTGAATAAAGAAGCAAAATTCAGGGTTAGAAAAGGAAGACTATAAACTGTCCTGCACATTTGGATAAAATTATGACTCTAAAACTGGCATCCTTGCTGTTCCATAGATACAATTTTTCATGGTCAAAACTGATGGTTTTTATGGCAAAGTACTCCATTCATTCACAAACTACGTTCTGCAGTCTCTAGTGCGCTTCTGAAGTTACATTTGCAAATTGACTAAAGTTTTGCACTTCAAAACAAGCTGCTTTATTTTCATTTTTCTTTTTCTTTTTCTTTTTTTTTTTTCAGTGCATCTATGTTGCCTTGGGTTGCGATGCAGGATGTGGCCAGGGGTGTATTCTATCACCGTCTGTTGTAACCATGTGGGGCAGTTTATCTCTTCCAGGACACAACCTTGTCCAGGAAAATATCTTCTGTTAATGGGCCATGGAGTGACTGCTAAAATTACATCATCCCACTATGAAACGCTCCACCAAGCATTTCCAACTGAATAAAAATTGGCATCAGCACACCACTGGCAGCCTTTTTTCCACTGGATCCCCAGAGGAAGAGCAGGCCCTTCTACACCACCACTGGACCTTTGGAGGAGGACTGCACCCTCCCAGAGGATCACTGCTTCAACAGAGCCCCGTCTGTCCCACCAGGAGGACTGCAGCCACCATTTAACTGGACTGCAACCAACACCCTGACTGACAGGGTGACAGGTTCTAGTCTGACTCAGTCAGTGTTTTTGTACCACTGTATTTTATTTGATTATCCTATTAAGTTTATTGTTTGTTTGTTTAATACTAGTAAAGAACTGATATCTTTGCCTAAGAGCCTCTTAATTTCATGATTATAACAATTAGGAGGGAGGGGGCTTAAATTTTCCATTTCTAAGGGAGGCTCCTGCCTTACTTAGCAGACATCTTTATCTTTTAAAACCAAGACAATGCATAGATCATTTTTACAAACCACAGTTCAGATATTTTATCAAGAACTCTAAAACTCTGAAAGAGCTCCTTTCTTTAAGAACTCCACATTTTGTACAAAAAGCACATAAGACTGGCTATTTATTCTAACCATCAATGTCTTGGAACATTTCCCAAATGGAACTTAGACTTTAAATGCTAAATTTAAAGTGGAGTCCCTTGCAACAAATGACACCCTGCAACATTTATTAGGGCAGCTCCTGCATATTCTACAGACTAAATCCATTTTTGGAAGTGGAAGCCTGAACACACAGAGCCCTCATCTGTTTTACTGAAGCAGAGGAACATTACCCAGTTTGCCACAGGGAGGTCTAAGTCTATTCTAGGGCAATCCCCGCCTTTCATATTCCCCATGCTCCCCTCTCAACACCATCACTTTACTGTGGGAGCAAAAAAACCCTGTGAAATGGATTCACTGGGAGCAGCAGCATTTCCCAGTGTTACCACCCAGATGGCTACAGAACCTCAGATCAAAGATGGAACAGATAAGCAGAAAAATCTAGACTGCTTACAGGCTTTAATTCACTTTAAAAGCCATTGATTTTGCATTCCTGAACTCCCAGAAAAATAATTTGTCAAATTATTTAAGCTTAAGGAAACTATTTCAGAGGCAGGTCTTTCAAGTTCACATTGACAAGATACAGTATATCTTTATATATACTATACCAGTTTTTATGTAGTTTATAAGGTTTTCATTACATGAATGTAATGACCACTGTATGATCACTTTCTAAAACAGTGGGGGTTTTTTCTATCTTCTAAAATTTGAATACTCTTTGTTTTCTTCCCAGATTTGAAAGGGACTATTATTGTGTCCTGGAAAATAAGTGATAAACACACCAGTGGATTCAGCTGATAGAAACCAAATACTTCAAAAAGCATTTTCAATGAATATTTGTAACCAGTTATCCCATCAAAACCTTCTTGTACAGTGTGAAATGATGTATTGATGATTTTTCTTCCCAATAGTGTCAAATGTTGAAGATTTTGAACATTTAGAAGCTTTTTCTTCTGTTTACATCAAATTCCATTAAATAAAAAGAATAATCAAGCTGGAGGTCTTTATGTCAATCTTATAAGGTCACTTTCATTTATGTAAAAATCTTTCGATGGATTACCTTGGATTTATAAAATCAATAACTTTATTCAGCACTTGTACTCAAGCATTAGTGACCTCCTGCAGCTATCAAGAAACCCAATATAATATACAGCACAGAATACATTATCTTTATTTTGTCACCTCTTACTGTGAAGTTTAAGTAAGTATTATAGTTTTTTGGTTTTGGGTTTTTTTTCTTAATTTATTCTTGAGGAGAGTTATGATAAAATTAGTTGGCCAGAGGAAATGTCTGCTAAAATTATGGATCCATTAGAATGGCTGCATAAGAAAGATAATATCAGAATATTAACTCAGGGATGATTCACAGGATACTGCTTTGAAAAATCAATCTTTACAAAGTAGAATTGAAAGTTATATTGATATGATTAGTGTTTTGAATCATGAGACACAGATGCCTTTGGAACATAACAAAAGAAAGACATTGTAGGAAAAAACCTTGGGTTTTCAGACTTCATAATTTGTCAGAGATCATGAGTAAATATTTAATATGCCTAAAAAATAGGCAGCATCTTTTAACCAGCCATGGATGACTTCTTGTATTTAACTTTTAAAAATTTATTTTAAACACCATTCATTAGAATAAAATCATTCAGGCTGATCTATCTTCAGACAGCACCCTTTATAGATGTATTAGCCAAAATTTGCTGGAAGAGGATTTAAAACTCCTAAAACACATTTGACCCTGATGCAGAACCACAAAGTATCCAATTCACATTGATAAAGCTGCTTTGACTCCAGTACTTTTATCCTACAGACCGAGATGTTTGGTTCAATCTCTAAAAAGAATTTTGTGTGCTGCCTCCAGGCTGTTCTGAGCCTGTCTGGCTGAATACTTACATTATTTCTCTGCAAAACGTGGATTGCTTTGTTGACGTTGTTCAGAGCATGAACTCTTGTGGAGCCCTTTTCTTTTGCCTAGAAAGAAAGTAAACCAAACTTGACTGTCCAAAATCAGAATGCAGAGTACACTATATGTAACTTAAATCTTATAATGCACCTGCATTTTTCTATTTCCTAACTTTATGAGAATAGAATATTAACATACACTGGGCTTATGGAGCTTCCCAACATGAAATAAAGTCAATTTTGAAGCAAACTGGATCCACAGTTAGAAGGTAACTTTCAG
>VWZN01000674.1:178625-207894 GCA_013396955.1 Regulus satrapa | reverse complement strand
GTTCGGGGCCCTCGGGAAGCGGGATCCCAGCCCGACCCGGCCCGCCACACCACACCCGGCCCCTCGCCCCTGCTCTACTTACTGCCTTGCGAGGCTCCTTCCCCTGAGGCAGCTTCGGTGTCTGCAAAGAGAAAGAGCTGCGCTTAGATCCGCCGGCCGCGCTGCCCCGGCCCCCACCTCCGCTCGCCCGCTCCCTCGCTCTCCTCTCCGCCGCTCTGCCCGGCCCCTCGCAGGACGGAGCGGGCGCTGAGGGGTTCACCGGGCTGCGAGGCCGGACATGACCAACAAGGGCTCGTGGTTAAAGCGCAGCTGCTCACCGTCATATAAAGGTGTGGGCTGTAAAGGACATTAAAGTCCATCTCGTTCCACCCCTGCCATGGCAGGGACACCTCCCACTGTCCCAGGCTGCTCCCAGCTCCAGTGTCCAGCCTGGCCTTGGGCACTGCCAGGGATCCAGGGGCAGCCACAGCTGCTCTGGGCACCCTGGGCCAGGGCCTGCCCACCCTGCCAGGGAACAATTCCTGGATCCCAATCTCCCATCCAGCCCTGCCCTCTGGCACTGGGAGCCATTCCCTGTGTGCTGTCCCTCCATCCCTTGTCCCCAGTCCCTCTCCAGCTCTCCTGGAGCCCCTTTAGGCCCTGGCAGAGGCTCTGAGCTCTCCCTGGAGCTTTTTCCTCTCCAGGTGAGCACCTCCAGCTCTCCCAGCCTGGCTCCAGAACAGAGGGGCTCCAGCCCTGGAGCAGCTCCGTGGCCTCCTCGGGACTCATTTTAACGGGCAAGTGCTGTAAATGCAGGAAAGTGAGCAGTGAACAGTGCACCCGAGGGATTTGGCACAGCCAGCTCCACCACTGTCCCTGCCCTCCACAAGCAGTGATGGCAAAGCCGCCACAAGAGATGGGTCACAAGAATTCTCCCAGGGTGATTCTATCCTGGTCTTACTGAAGGCAGATGTGAAAAGAAGGGAGAAAAAGCTTCTTCCACTGTTGTGTATGGGACTGCAAGAAGCACAGAGCAGAGATCGTGCTCAAGCCCTAAATGAATGCAACAGGCAAAGCTGCGAGCTGGAAAACAAACCCCAAAGTTAGAAGTCAAGGATCATAAATGATTAGGATTTCCAAGCTAGTTTGAAGAGTCTCGTATTCTCCTAAATTACATATACTTTATGTCACATTATCTAATAACATAACTGCATTGCAGAATATTCCATGTCTGTTGGAATGATACTTGTACTGCACTGGAAACCACAGCTGCAGAATGGCACAGCATTTTTGAATTTAAAATTTTCAACCTTAAGTAATGAGCACTGTTTGCATTTAATTTTCTTATTTCTTAAAAAAAATAAAAACAAACGATTGTGGGTTTGTAAATTTGTACATTTCTACTTGATTAACCTGCCTGATTAGATAATTTTTCTAGGCAATGGTATTAATTTGGCACAACTTCATAAACTTAGGGGCCAGATCAGAAACCCTCAGTATGAGTTGCAGAACCTTGACAGCAAAGCCCAGGATTTTTCCACAGCTGCTACTTGTTTGAATTCCCACCCATCATTCAAGGAAAACCAGCTATGGCACAATAGATTTATGCAAAATGCAGTCCTGGTGTTCAAAGCAATGGTTTAAACCATAAAAGATATGCACTATTTAAATATCTTTTTAAAGTACTGTAGTTAAATTTAACAAGAATTAGGCAACACACAAAATTTGAGGAAGAGCCATTTCTGAACTGCATCAAGAAATGTTACTTATAAGACAGACTAAAGTATTCATGAATTTAAAAATGACCAACTAAAAATCCCCTTACAGCCCCCTCTATATCACCTTTGAGGTCAGACCAAGTAATTACAGTTGTGAAACAAAAGACGAATTTCTGAAAAAGTTGCAGAAGTCAGTAAGAATAGGGAGGTGGGCAGGGAATATGGAAAATGGGCCAGTTAACTCCTATGTCCCAAGAAACTTTCTGCATCTCTTATGAGTATCTGCTACAGACTGAGAAATGTGCACAGGAAATGCAATGGATCTTGGGATAGAGGGCAAAGGATCTCCCCAAAATCATCTGATATTTTCAGTAACAAATAAATAAATGAACCCAAACTTTCTACGGCTCAGGACCACCATCTCTCCTCAGTGATGGTTATTCCTCTATTAGTTTTCTACTCCACACATCAAAATCCTTTCAGTGACAGAACCACTTCAACTCAGACTCCAAAAAATGTGCACTTTGGAAAAAAACTTTCCGAAAAAACCATTTTTCCATATTCACCATTTGAATGAGTCATCTTCCTTTTCATAGTTTTTGAACTGAGCAGAACCCATTCTTGGAAAACGTTAATCTGAAACTTGAAAAGCTTTGAGAAGTTTTTTAACAACTGGTGAAACTCAAAACTTGGCCTGAAGAGTCCAGCCCCCCTCAGAACATCCAGGGTCTGTTCTGGTGAGGGCAACTCAGCCCTTGGCTGGCACAGCCCTGTGGGGAGGACATGGGGAGCTAATGGGCTTGGGGGGAGGCAGTGCAACAACTTATAACGTAAATAAATAATAATGAAAAACAACTTGAGCAAAATCATCGGTCAGCCCAGAAAAGCTTATCTGGAAACAGAGAACTTCCACCAATTCTTGGGCTAGAGGCGATATATCCTGCGAGGGTTAAACTTGAGCCTTGCTATTTTCTTTCTTTGCTTTTGGAAGAATTCTCCTTTGGGTACAAATCTCCCTTGCTTGGCCTCAGCCCAGAGGTTTATAAATTTGCTGTCTCAAAGTCTAATAAAGCAATTTCAGCCTTTTTTTGGAGTTATCTAAAAGCAAAATAATTTTCCTGACTCGAAACATGCAGATGGCTTTGCTGCTCATGTTGCTTAAACACGACCCAACCGTACAAAGCAGAACTTTCTAGCTGACTAACTCCTGAAGGCAATCCAAACCTTTTAACGACCTGAAAAACCCCACACAGCTAAAATAAAAGCACTGTAAGCAAAACGTTTCTAAGCCCTGGGTTGCATGTAGGCGAAGCAGTAACATTTGGGACAGAGCCTTCCCTCGGCACTGGGAATGCGCAGCCCCTCTGCTCCAGCTGAACTCCAGCAGGAGGAAGGAGCCGGGATCCTGCAGGGCTGCACAGCAGCTCACAAAGAAGCCTTTCAGCTCCACAATATAACTTTTTTGTTGGGTTTCTTTTTTATTTTATTTGTGAATTTTGGGGAAGCAAAGGGGAAGGAACACAACCTTTTCCTTTCTTCCTCAATAAAACATAGGGGGGAAATTTCTTACCTATGTTTCTGATTCTTTGCAGAACACTTACACGGGGATTTCCATGCCTGGATTTCAGCTTTCGGGGGGAAGCAGAATGGAAACTTGTGACTGCGAGACAGCAAGTCCAAAAGCAGAGCTGCTTCAGCTCTTCTGCAAACTGCCAGAGCAGTCACTCTCTGAAATTCTCCAGCCAATGCTCAGCACCACAGGAAAGGCTCAAAAACCAAGAAAATGCCCTGTTTAATAATATAAACTTCCCTGCTCCTGAAGGCAAACAAGAAAGGAAATCAGCCTCAAGAACATGGGTCACTCCAACACAGCTTGTCTGCCACAGAGAGCTGTAGCGGAGGCAGGTGAAGCTGTATTAAAAATCCAGAAAATTTATCAAAAAAATGCTCATTGCAAAGAAAAATGTGATGTTGCCAGGGCAAAACTCTTCATGTGGAACTCAACAACTCAAAGGATGAGAAGACATTAACTTCTGCATAGGGAAAAACAAGCAGGATAAGGATGGATCGACTGCATGAACAGAGAGGTTGATAGACCTACCCTCTACTGTAAGGCCCAGGAGGGCCCTGGACACAAAAACCAGCTCAGAAATAACCCCAGGTCAAAGCAAGGACAACTAGAGGCCCCCAAACCTTGCATTTTGTGACACTGAGTAGTGACAGATGGGCTGGTGACACAGATGTTTTGTTCTGCCCCTAAGGTCCAAAGCAGATCACCACCAGTTTCTCTGCTCTCCCCTGGCCTGAAACTTTTCTAATCTGCTCTGTCATCTGCAGCACCATCCCAGGGCTTGGCCAAGACCCCTTAGTGACACAGGAACAACACAGGCAAGCAGAGAGCAGAGGCCTGGCATGGGGTGTATCCTTCAGCATATCACAAACATCAGCTATTGCTGCTGGAATGGCCAAGAAACCTAAAGAGCAGAAAGGAGCCTCAGTTTGTTCTAGCTTCTCTGATGCTGAGCTGGTGAGTCTCCCACAGTCAGTGAAACTTTGGGAAAGGCAGATGTTACGTGACTGATAGGTGCCCAGACCTTGGGAAAACCACGGCTGGCACCCAGAAAATCGATCCTGTAAAGAGGGAATCCAGCTCCTGCCATTGCAGTCTGGCTCCTCCCCTGCCCAGCCAGGAAGAAACGACTGAAGGACTCAGGACTGGAGTTTCTGGCAGCTGAGAACTGCACAGACTGGGCCAAGGGAGCTCATATTGCAGTGCTTTGAGGAAAGCAGCCCTGGGAGGGCTGGCTGCCAGTGCCCTGGCACTAAATCTGAGACATGGACTGGAGATCACAGGGAGAACAGGAACATGCAGGGTGAGACCCTCAGTGCAGTGATCCCACCACGTTATCCCACGTTTGTCACCCTGGGGTAGCACCAGCCCCTTCTCCTCTATGATGCCTTGGGACAATAAAAGCCATCTTTCACAAAAATCCCCTTCACTCCTGCAGTCTTCTGCAATCGCAGCACCATTCCTGGTCCAGTCCATGCACAACTCACACTGGATAGTATCACACAGGGATTTCCTCCAAAGAATCCTTCCTTCTTTTTTCCAACCCGTCCTTAACCTTTCCCTGCAGGTTATTCCTCTGCAGCCAGGCACACTCTGCCCAGTGCCTCAGCCCCCTGGGAGAATCCCACTGCCACAGCTGCATCATGTTTGCAGTTTCATTTCTTGCTGAGGAGTGTAGATGAATAAGTAGCTCATTTGTATTTTTATTGTCTTAAGGCAATTTGAATGCACTTTAAATGTTACTACTACATGCATACATTTACAGTAACATAAACCAACACTCTCTAATATTACAGGTATGGATTCTGCTCCTCCAGCACTGATGTGAGAATTAGTGATAAATTTCCTCATTCAGAATTTTGAGAATTTCCATTTTCTGCAACTACACGTGACAAAGACCTTGGAAGCACAAAAGGTAAAGTCATGTCTCCTCTGAGTTCATGTCAAAACTATGGTTATCAAATGTACAGGTCTGTGTTGATGTACCCATATAATTTAATATATTGCTTAATTTGATTATCAAAATATAAATAAATACAAAGTAATCAGATCACACACTAGGAGGTGACCTTATACTAACAGAGCTCCTAAAATTCCAGCCAAATTAAGATCCCATAGTGCTTGGGGAAGAGAAGTAAAATAAAAGCAATCCTTGTCCCCCATTTAAATACTACAATTATTGCAAAATTATTGCAATGCTGTGATGTAATGGTAAAGCATATCCCTGTTATTTTAGGGATTTTTTTCCCTTAAGCTGCACAGTGAAGCTACTTGAAGCTACATTTAAAGGACTTTACAGAATTTTGTTGGTATTTAGAAAAGAAGCACCACTATGGAAAAACAGTTCTGTGTATCCAGAGGTAGAGAAGCAGCTCTGTGATATTAAACATAAGGAATATGCAACCATGCAGTTAAGAATATGTTATGAGACTGTGATAAGCTCTGAGGAGTTAAGGATGCTCATGTCTCAGCTGTGCATGGGCTGACTTTGGAGTGTTTGAGCATTTAAAACTTAATATTAGCCTCCATTATTTCTGGATTTTCAACCACTGAGGAGCTAAGGCAGATGCTTCTGCCAGCCTGGCACAGTGACTCTAGTGCTCACCTCAGGGGACAGGAAAAAAAACCCAGAGAAAGGCTCAGGAGGAGCTGGTTTCCAGTCCCCGCTGTTCTGGGTATTTCAGAGCTCCAAATCCTGCAAACTACAGTTTGAATAAACCACCTCAAACTTTCACATTTCTGCAATTAAGCAACATTGGATTGTTCAGTCTTACAGAAAACTCAGATGAAGCCACTCCTGACCAAGCACGAGGCCTTTCATGCGCACAGTGCATTTGGGAAGAGACCTCAGCTGACAGCAGGGACATGGGGGCAGCTCAAGGAGCATTTCGGTTTGAACCTGTAAAAATACAGGAGTCACAATGCCCATATCTGATTTATATCCTCCCAGGCTGACTTCTCAAGTATGGATGAAACTCCCAGCTGGGCAAGAGTGCAGAGCACCTCAGGGAGATGCCACCACACTCCTGGAATTGGGACCTGCCAGGTGAAACTGTGATCTGAGCTCCCCCTGCACACAGTGATGACCTTGAGAGCCCTGGCTAGTAAATACTACCCTGAATACAGTAGCTGCTCCTGACCTGGAGAGAAATATTGCTGGAGTAAAGACCACAAAGCTGAAACAGCCCCACAGTTTGTCACTGGGCCCCTCTCAATGGGACACCCCAGAGAAGAATTACTGGTGACCAGGGAAGCATCAGAGCAACCTACAAGACCTTCCTCAAAATAGACATAAAATCACAGAATATCCTGGAAGGGACCCTCCAGGATCATCCAGGTGTCCAACTCCTGGCCCTGCACAGACAGCCTAACAATCCACCCTGTCCATCCCTGGCAGCGCTGGCCAAAGGCTCCTGGAGCTCTGGCAGCCTCGGGGCCGTGCCCATTCCCTGGGGAGCCTGGGCAGTGCCAGCACCCTCTGGGGAAGAACCTGGCCCTGCTCTGCAGCCTAACCCTGCCCTGAACCTGTGTTATCCCAGGATTCCCGAGATTGCAGCAGAGAGATACCTCTGTGTGCTCGAACATGGGTCTGGAAACAGTTGTAATACTTGTATTTCTTCCCACATATTCCACACTCGTAAGACCCTGAAAAACAAGAGAGAGAAGCACACATCACCACGAGAGATCAGGAAAAACAGCCTCCCTGCACAGTGGTCCAAAAGCTGCAGGCAAAAGGGTGCACTTAGCAGCAAAGTAATTTTTGGAAAGTTCATGGAGATAAATGCAGGAAATCACTATCCCAGACACTATTCTTTCTTTCAGCCTTATTTAAGATTCCTTGGCATATTACCCTGAACTTACATTTTCAGTGTATCCTTTTAACTTTGCTAACGTGAAAGGGCCACTCTCAAAATAGCCTGACTTATAATTTTATAATAATGACTAATGTTTCCTACGGACAGAAATAACCTTGAATTACTTTTCAGTAAGTTCCTAGTAGCTGGGAAAAAATCCTTTTCAACTGGAAAAAGAAGGCACTATGTTATCTCAAGGCCAGGAGTTTTCAAAATTTCTCAAGAAATGCACAATGTACAAATTTCCCAAGAAACCCACAGAGATTTGGTAAATATCCACCCAGAGGAAACCAAATAGATACAAATAGAACTTTTGCCCTTTTAAAGGAAAAGCACATGACCACAGTAGTCCCTCTTCTCAATATGTGTCTCTAATTCCAGAAAACACACATCTGCAAACAGTCATTTGAAATGAAACCAGAAGAACAGAGCTGGGAGAACCATTTGTAATGATGAAGTTATGCCATGAATTTAGACTCTTCTGTTATTGAACAGTCAGACAGAAATTTCCTTAGATTTGTTACTTGAGTTGATCCAATCTCTTTTTTTCCTACTTCACTTTGTTGCACAGGCCATAAATTCACTTTCCAGGCTCTTATTTGCAGAATGCACTACATTTCTTAACTGTCCACCAGAGATGTGGAACTGGGATCCCCTTGGTACTCTTTGGAAGGGTGAGACCATCACTTGACTGAAGAGGAAGTGGGAGAAAAAAGGCTAAATTAATTTGGTATAAATGCAGAATTTCATTTCTATGCACCTCTCCTCACACAACCTTGGAACGATCTTTTCCTGACCATGCCAAAAAGCAAAACTCAGGGAGGAGCCACAAAGGAGAACAAAAACATTGACACGCATCCAGATAAACATTCCCAAATAGCATTTCACAGCAATACTCACCTGGAGCTACTCAAAGTGAGCTTTTGCCAGGAGCAAACCCAGGGTGCTGTCTGAACGCACTATGCCCACAGTCCTTTTCCTCTTTCTATGTTCCATTCTTACAGCTGGGAAGAAAACACTTCCCTTCAGAGTGTCAGAGCCCTGAATTCCCTGTCCATCACTGATAGCACAACTTGGGTCTGTCTCCTGAACTGGGGAGGCTCCTTTGTCCCTGATGCTGAAAGAGGCCATTCGCCACAGTCTGATACACCAGAGTACCCTGCTGAAAAAATACTCACATATTCTGATAGCACAGGCACTTGGCTGTGTCTGATCTGCTCCAGAGCATTTTTATGATCATATCTCACTGTATTTTATATAGATACACATCTGTGGGACAGTCACCATCACTCCACACAGGCTGTCTGAGTGAAACCTGGGATATCAGCAGGTCAGCAGCGTTTGCCAGCCCTTATTCCCATGCTCAAGGACTGATTATTTTCACCACCAACCTCCAAAGTTCTTTTCTGAAAACTCTTGGAGCTGGAACTCCAAAGCAGCAGATGAGAGCACTCACCATCCCCTGGGTATTGCAAACAGGATCTCTTGAGTACACCTGAGGTTCAGCTGAACCAACAGCACGATGTGACTGACACCCACCCACATCCCAGCAATGCTCACGGAGAACAATGCACAACAAATGCACACGGAGCACTGGGAAGAGTTGGAATGAGTCCAGATGAGGCCACTGAGTTAATCACAGGGCTGGAGCCCCTCTGCCCTGAAGTAAGGCTGGGAATGCTCACCTGGAGAGGAGCAGGCTCCAGGGAGAGCTCAGAGCCTCTGCCAGGGCCTAAAGGAGCTCCAGGAGAGCTGGAGAGGGACTGGGGACAAGGGATGGAGGGACAGCACACAGGGAATGGCTCCCAGTGCCAGAGGGCAGGGCTGGGTGGGATATTGGGATACAAGAATTGTTCCCTGGCAGGGTGGGCAGGCCCTGGCCCAGGGTGCCCAGAGCAGCTGTGGCTGCCCCTGGATCCCTGGCAGTGCCCAAGGCCAGGCTGGACACTGCAGCTTAGAACAGCCAAGGTGTCCCTGCCATGACACCGGAAGGTCCCTTCCAGCCCAAATCATTCTGAGATTCTGTGAGTTGTTGCAAACAGGTCAAACACAGTCAGGGACTCTAGGCTGATTTTCCCCCCATTTAAATTTTATTTCCTACTTTGTCTGGAGACAGTGTGTGGCACATAAATGCACTGGCTGTGCAGAAGTTCTCCAAGAAGGTCAGCTGTCCAAGTAACTATGCAGTGCCTTCCTTCTGAGCAGGGGCTGCAGCCCTCATGCAGCGGCTGTGCTGGACATCAGGGGCAGGAGCTGAGGCAGGAGAGGGACCACGTGTCCCAGGCCAGGACTTTTGTGCAGGTGTCCTGAAGCTCCCAGGTCTCAAGTGGAATCCAGAAAAGGTTGAAGTCAACTTTGAGGGGGACACCTGCACTCACTCTCTGCCCACCTGCTCTGGGTGGTAGAACAGTGCCCCAGGAACACAGGGAGTTGGGCAGAGTGTGAGGAAGGTGTGTTACAGACCTGAGGCAAAGACACAACTCAGCAGCCACAGCTGTGTGCTCAGCTCACCACAGGCCCTCACACTAAAGAAAGGAGGGTTGACTTGCCATGAAAATGTGCTGTTAGAATGGAGGAAAGGTGAAGTGGAGAAAGGACATTGCTGTGTGTTAAGGCCTTGCAGAGAACATGCCCATGTGGCCTTGGACACCAGCAGTGAGGTCCCTGGCTACTCAGGGTGTGTCATGCAGATCACAGCAGATGGTAGCAGGAGGGGAGATGGGGAAGGTTTGGGGTTAGTTGGTGCACTCAGTCGGGCTGGGATTTTCCTGAGCCTCACAGCTGGAATCTGGGCAATGCATCCATTGCTTCCAGAGCTTCCTTTGCTCCCTGAGCCCTGGTTAGACTTTCACACTCTTCCATCACATACCGGACGTGTATCTCAATGCATGGTCAAAACTCCAGGTCCCTGAATATCGATTTCGTGTATATCCAACGGAAGAGCCACGTTCCACTGCTTTTCCATCTAAATTGTGCAAAAAGAAATCAGAAAAAAACCCTTAAAGTGGATGCATTTCCAAGAAATAATGATGGCTGAAGCCTATTAAAAATTTCCAAGACCCATCTGTCCCTGTAGCTTCTTGACAAGATGTCAGAGATCTCACAGAATTTCTTAAGGCTTCTGCAGTACTATTTTACCTCACCAGGGAAAATCTAAAGTGCTCTTGAATTTCACATGCTGAGCAGCTCAGCAACTGAAACATCAGCACCATGGCATGAACCCAATATGTGCATTGAAGGTGGACAGAGAGGCACAGAGCAGAAGGATTCTCTCTTCACTCTGTCTCAGAAACATTTGATTTAATGGATTACTTGAAAGTCCTCACCAAAATGTTCCTCCTAAAGCACCAGACTGGGAGAGCAGATTGAGAGTTTAAGGAGTCTTGTATCAAACTTCTCCTGATCAGCTCGCAGATAACTCAGTTCTCCAGGACACAAATACTGACCTGATGCTATTCCCAACAGGAGGAGATGATCCCCATCTGACAGTCTCCCCCTTTTTCTCCCAAATGACAACACAAGTGCCCTTTGCTTTTCCTCTCCTCTCCACACAGCTCCATGGTGGGATTTCCCTGCGCTGAGAAGTGTCCATGTGCTTCAGCTCTTCAAGTGACCCTGGCCTGAGGTCAGCACATGAATATTGCCAGAAGAAAGAAGAGAAAAACAGGAAATGTGGCACCTCTGAGCTGTGCAGGGCAGAAACCAAGGGCTGGGACACGCAGGGTACTGTGGGGATGCAGGGGGGCAGCAGCTGCAGTTGCCAGGAGCCAGGTGAGAGCCAACATCTCCACTGGCTTCCTCTGCTTGGGATGACAGAGGGGGAGGATCCCACGGGACTGAAAGACTTTTGTGGAAAAGCAGCTGAAAGGAAAATGATCCAAACCTACAAACAGCTCTTTGACTGGGGGACTGTGGCCACTGTCCCCAGCCATCCCATCCAGCGTACCCTTCCAGCCCCCACGGGGCTTGGGATGCTCCACACATACGGAGGCAGAGTCTGGACTAGTCCAAAGTGCCGGGAGAGACAGGAGCTGTTGTAAGCAAACAGGAGGCAAAAGACACAAGACCTGGTTTGATATAAACACTGCAGGGGAATAGCAGCAACTGAGCTGGGAATCCCTGTTATAAATTGCTCCAAGGAACAACTAAAAATATAAATAGAGCAGATGTGTGACTCAGAAAAGAGACATAAATCTTGGAATGTGCATTTCAGCTGAGTCCCAAGGCTGAGCCCTGCAGGAAAGCTGTCACTTGGAGCCACGTGTGCCCTGAGCCTTCAGCACCGTGGTCCCAGCTGACACATCCCCCATTTAACCAACTACCCCCAGCACCCCCTGAAAGGAGGCAGGCTGGGGGTCGGCAATTCCACACTAAGGAGAGGACTTCATTCACTTCTGATTCACAACTTCATCGGGAATTGCTATAAAAATAACCATTTTCAACGCCTCCAGTCTCAACTTCCCTGATGAAGGTGAATAAAATCCTACCAAAGCCTTGCCTGTCTGCACGGAGGAAGAGATTCAGATACAGGACTCCCCCATCCCAGGGCAAGGAAAACTGCTGGAAGTGCTGGGGAGCAGCAATAGAGTCATAAAGCCTTTGCTCCAGAGGCAGGAGGCACCAGCAGCATCAGCAGGCCACACTTTTGGGCTGCTCCAGTGCAGCAGCTGGAATGGCCAGTGGAGCAGTGGCACATGGGACACATTCCGGGTGTGAGGCACCCTGGTGTGTGCAGAGACGGGCACAGTGCCTGTGTGTGATTTCCAGGTGCCAGAGCTCAGCAAACACAAGGAGCTGCACTCTGGGCCCCACAAGCTGTGCACACAGAGCACAGGATCTGATGACCAAACAGGTGTTATTCAGAGCCACGTCCCGAAAAACAAGAGTCATGTGAATGGCAGATGGGCACTTCCAGGGCTCTGTTCACAAAGGAATTGGCACCAACCCCCATCACCTCCAGACCAAACTGCCTTTAAAGAAGGCCAGGCTTTACAATGACCAATACAATATGTGTTTTCACTGCAAAAGGCCCTTCCAGACAGAAGCTCTCCAGTTTATACAGCTTTCAACCACCACTTGTAACTGGTCAATGAATGGAACTGGTCCCTCTCCCCACAGTGTCCATAGATTTTGAGTGCCCCCTCCCACCAGTCTTTCCCCAGCACTCTCCATAGGGACAACACAGGATCACAGAACCATGGAATAGCCTGAACTGAAGGGACCCACAGGGACCATCGAGTCCTGGCCCTGGCTGGACCCCCCCCAACCCCACCCTGTCCATCCCTGGCAGCGCTGGCCAGAGGCTCCTGGAGCTCTGGCAGCCTCGGGGCTGTGCCCATTCCCTGGGGAGCCTGGGCAGTGCCAGCACCCTCTGGGGAAGAACCTGGCCCTGCTCTGCAGCCTGAGCCTGCCCTGCCCAGCTCCAGCCGTTCCCTGGCTGCTGTCCCTGTCCCAGATCAGAGATTGGAGCTGCCCCTCGGGAGGAGCTGCAGTCCCGGGAGCTCTGCCCTCAGCCTGCTCCAGCTGAACAACGCCAGTGCCCTCAGCTGCTCCTCACTGCCTTCCTCTTCAGACCACCCAAGTCAACCAAGAGCAAAAGCTCCCTCCCTACTGCACAGCAAGGCAGCCAAGCTTAGCTGGAAACCACCATTGCCAGAGGACACCAACCACAGCCAGGAGCTGTGGGGAGAATTTGGTGCGGTGGGGCAAACACCCAGCCTGCAGATGCTTTCACCAAGGGCTGGTGGCTGTGGCTGGATGAGAAGCTCCCATTGCTACCATCAGTCATAGCTCCACCTCTCCTTCCCAGCATACCAGGGATGCTTTTCAGCTTTGCCCATGTAATGATCAAGAGCTGCAGAGGCACAAAAGCTCTGAAAATACACAGAGTATTTCTCCCAGATTGTAAAATCTTTATGTCAGAAATAGTTTTGGACATCTTAGGCTTTCCCTAGACCTGCCCAGACAGCACTGACCTCCCGTCCTGCTGTTCTTAGGGCTGTCCCGTGGTGGAAAGGAGGACAGGAAGAACAATGATGCTTCTGAGACAATCACCAACTAAGGACATCTCCCAGGTTTATTTCCAGCAGTGTGGACAATGATCAGCAAACCTCAGGAGAAAACGCAACATCAATTCCTCTTTTCTCTCCCCCTGCAGGACAAACCAACCCCACCTGCAAAGCTGGGCAGTTCAAATCAGCTTCCTCCCGAGTCCCTTAAAGGAAACCTTGTCCAACTGGTCTTCCTTCTTTTTATTAGTAAAGGATAAAATCCTTTGGATCGTAGAGACACTGCAGGGACCCACTCCAGGCCAGGGACAACAGAGGCAGTGCAAGAGAGGTGCCTTGCCAGGTTCCCACAGGAAGCCCCTTTCCCTGGAGCAGGAGGAGAGGACAGTTTGATGTTCACAGAAAAAAGAGAAAGCTTCTTCTCATCACAGTGGGAGGTGGGGTGGGGACAGGAAGCACTGTTTTGAACAGGGCACACTACAGCCAGCCCAGAGTCAAAAGTATTCCCACAACTGATGAGTGATCACGAAAACAAACAAACAGCAACCTGTAAAACCTGCTCTTGAACTCAGACTCATTTACAGAAAGCATCCACATTCCTCAGAGCAACTTTCCTTAAAACACCTCAGCTGTTTCTCAGGCTTCCCCTTCCAAGTTCCTCATCTGTGTCAAACACACCCCTAGCCCTGGGCTCAACAGGTGCTGCAGGTGACTGATGGGCAAGTCCTTGAAAATGCCAAAAGAAGATAAGGAACTTTTTCTTTCTCATCTTGGCTGAGCCTTTAGGGGCAACCAGAAGCAGACACAGAAGGTCAATAATCCTGAGCCAGGACCCCAAGATTGATGTTCACCCTGGCTCTGGGCCCTCCAGCAGAGCTAAGTGTCTGTCACAGCTCTCCAGAGCCTCATCCTGTCCCCACACCCCCCAGGGAATGGTGCCTCAGGCTCACCGAGTGTCTGCTGGTTGCGCACACCGCCGATGACCACGCAGATTTCCGCAGGCACATCGCCTGGCCCGTCCTTGATGTTATTCTTGGAATCTTTGGTGTCGTCCTGCCAGATCACCTCCTCGATGTAGTCATCTGGTACCTCTGTCTTCACTTTCACCTCAGTCATCATTCCAGCCTCTTCACTGGGGGAGGACTGAGATGTCACTGAGTCAGAGCCCTCGGCTTTCGGGCTCTGCGGGCTCCTCTTCAAACACTCCCTGGAGGAGGAAAGAGAGGAGAGAACGTGAATCCTCAATTCCAAATGCTCGTTTGGTCACCACCAGGACCTAATTCAAGGTACTCTGGTTTATGCAGGTTATTTAAAAGAAGCATATTCACGTGTGTCTGCCATATATGATAAGTAAGTAAAATTTAACTGGAAAAAACCAATAACATTATTTGCTAGTAATGAAAATAACCTTAATCATCACAAAGAACATTAGTGCTCATAAACACACCAGACCCCTAAAGAAGAGCACAGAACTTGCCCTGGTTGCCAGCAGGCACAGCTCCAGCAGTTCTGACTGCAGGTATTTTGCCAACACTAGTCCGTACACACAAAGCTATGCTCTCCTGTAGCACTTAGGGACATGGGCCACTGGTGGACCTGGCACCGCTGAATTAAGTTTGACTTGATGATCTTCAAGATCTTTTCCAACTTAAACAATCCTATGATTCCCTGACATTTTTAATTGGACTATCTCCACCCTGCATCACATCCTCTCTTTTATCGCTTCAAGTAACCTGACATCCCCTGGTATTCAGAGGCTTTATTGAACATACACAGTGCTGATCAAAGGGGATCATCTGGAGAATGAGGATATTTAGGGAGACTACTACATTATGGACAGATACAACTATTGGGGATGACAGGGAAAGCCTAATGGAGGGGGAAAGATGGAGGGGGGTCCCTGTCCCACTCTAACTGTGCTCAGAAACAGGTTTAAGAAACAGCATGTGTTTTCATCTGGGAAAGAAAAGCTGGGAATTTTTGAGAGAAAACAATCTAAAAAAAATTCAAAACCCTTTAAGAAAAGGAAACTGGAGACCTAAAAGTTGTAAAACTACATCAACAGGTGCTGTGATGGCAAAAGGCAAAGGGGGTGTGAGCCCAGCAGACAAGGATGTGGGAATAAGCCAGTGGAGCTCCTTTAGCACCACTCTTTATGGACCCCCAATTTTTCATAATAGTTATTAATACACTCCAGCATGCAATACAAAGATAAAATAATTGCTAGTTCAGTTTGAGCAGAAATCAGAACTAAATACATAATAGCTCAGACTACCCAGAAACAGAAACCACTGTGACATCAGAGTCATGTAAACAATGGGAACAGCCAAAGGTGTTTGAGAACATTTTAGGCAGAAGTAACAAAATAAGATGAAAAATAGGGTGAACTTATGGATGATCATTGGATTGCACAACAGTGATACAGAAAAAAAATCCCATTGCTTGGAACATCATAAACATCAGAACTAAGTATGAATTACTGTGTTAGAGAGCCAACACCTGCAGTGGGTTCTGACACAAGTTATGGAGCTCGCAGAGGAACCAGGATGGTGCAGGTGGAGGTGAACGTGTGGAGCTCCTGGGAGGACAGGGATGAGGGGAGCAGGGGAACAGAGAGGACAATCCTCCAGTAATTACTGCCCAACTCCTACATGGACATGGAGTCACTATTTCAAACTGGGTCAGGCATATCCTATTGCCAGAGATTTTATTATTCATCCCTTCATTCTCATTATGGAATGAAATGTACAATTAATAGCCCCTAAACAGAGAGAATTAGCCTTGACCTGCCTTCCTACTCATTTCCTGCCTTCTCACACATACTCCCCCCTGCTGTGCTCCCAAAATCACACAGGGCTCTTACAAGTGAGAAAGATGGATTCAGACAGAGAAGATGTGGTTGAGAACTGGACAGTCTTTATGGTAATATTATGGGGTGTGTCACAGCCCCATCCATCTCAGCCACCACCATGGCTCAGAAACCTTCCGAGGGGAAGGCAGTGAATACAGAATACTCAGGGATCAGAAAAGAGTGGGATTGACTGCAGATCAATCAAACCCAGAAGGTGTGAAATGCAAAACACTGATAAAGGCAACAAATAGGGTAGATAGGAAAATCTTCCTTTCCTCAGTGAAGACTGCGGAGGAAGATCAAAGCCAGCCAGGGCAATTCCCACTGGGAGGCTGGAAGGTGGGAGCAGGCAGTGAGAGCTCAGCTACTGATGGCACAGCAACCTGGACCTGCCAGTCCTGGGCAAAGCAACAGAAAGCAAAGGGCAAAGCAAAGGAAAATCCAGGCAGTAGCCAAAAGATTTGGGATTAGAAGCTGATACCAGTGGCAATGAGACTGAAGCTAGAGCCTTCTGAGGAGATTATAAAAGGGGCAAGAGTACAATGACTTTCTGATGATGCCCAGCTTTGCACCCTTCACATGTAAACACAAACCAAATCAGCAACAGGCTGGGAGGCAAAGCTGTTCTCCATGTGCATTGCTCCTGAATAGGGAGAGGCCTTTCCACGGGGCTGCTGGAATAGCTGGTATGGGACAGATTTATTCATGCTCTGGAATTAAATTTAACACCACTGTTGCTGGAAATTATAGGTGGAGCCATGGAGGGGTGAAAAGCAAAGACTGAATGGGACACTCCACCAGGGCATCCTTCTCTCTGTCCCTGGTTTTGTCCAAGACTAGTTAGTGGCTGCAGCACATTCAGACAAGTCCAGCACTGTGCATGCACCCACGTGGTGCTACGACCACATAGAGCCACACTCTGAGCTGAAGGACTGACCAAATTTTCAGTTCAGATGCCCAAGATGGAAGGAGGGGGTAATTTTCTCCCTGTCCGAAGCTATGGGGAAGCCACTCCCCATGTGCTGCAGACACAGCAAGCAGCTTCAGGTTTCAGAGGGGATCAGAAAAGCTGAAGACGGTTCCAAAATGCAGCACTGAAATGGTTCAAGATTGGGAAAAGACATTTTATGACTCTGTGAGACCAAACTGCTCCAGTCTGTTTCTCATGCCAAAAGGAAGACTGGAAGGTGATTTGATTGCAGCATATCATCATCTTCATAGGGAAAAAAATACTGTCTTGCCTTGACTTGGCAGGGAAGAGTCAAGTGCAAGCTCATTGCAGGAAGCTGGAACCAGCTGAAATGAGGCATAAAACATTAGCACAGATGGTGGTCCACTGGAACAGCCATTTTCCAAATAATGTACCCAGGAAAAACACATCCCCCCAAGTTTTAAAACCCAGAGTTTGTGTCTGGCTGGCCCCAGGTCGCTGGGCTCAGTACAGATGTGCACTGGCCACACTTGGTGGCCTGGAGCTGAGGAATATATAAATTATTAGACCAGACCAATGGATCCTCAGAACCTTTGCCCTTCATGCACATTGACTTTGTAGATGCAGCTCTGCCAAGAAAGGAACTTCCCAGCTGGAATGTCTCCTGGGTGGGACCTAATCCTGCAAGTATTAACTGAAAGCAATTCACTGTCCCATATGTTCTAACTTTGAACAGGTACCTGGATATGCAAAAGGACACAACCCCAATACTTCAGCAACTTTCTTCCACATGATTTCATGGCTCACAAGTCCTGAAAGGAGCCTGAGGTTCTCCTCAGAAACAAGTGAAACCATAAAATCAGCAGCACTGACACTCCTGGGAGAAGGGCTGAGCTCTCCAAAAGCCACTTGGTGCCTTAGCTGGGACTGAACAACTTTGGAGAGGAGGAGGAGGCAGTAGTGGTGGAATCCAACTCTCCCAGCAGGAGCAAGCGTCACTTTCTTGTGGTGAAATCCAGGTCGTGCTCCTGTGGCTAGAGCAGAACCAGAGGACTAGTCCAGGCTTTTCTGAAGCTCAGTTGCTGAACGGGATATAAATATTCCCAAAGGTGCAGGGGAGAGCTGTGATCAGGGAATGATCTTCATGGGACAGCAATTTGAAGCTTCCTGGTTTGGCTGGGGAAAGAGTACCAACATCCCAGAGCAAAACAGGAAGGAAAAGGAAGCTGCTGACACTGGAAAGCTTCAAGCAGGATGGGAAGAGGTTCGTGCACAGCCCCAGCAGAACCAGTTTTCCTTGGAAGACAGGAATCATCACAGTCTCCACCATGCATAGCACCAACCCACACATGCACTAACCCAGGGGAGGTGACCCAGGAAGGCTTCATTTTGTTCCCAGTCCTTTGGTCCTTGGATCAGCCCTTGCAAGCCCATGATGTGGGCTTGCAACTTGCTGTGTTGTGCTGAATTTTGCCCCCCCTGCAACTGAGTAGCACAAAGAACCTCCACTTGGAGATGAGGATAAAGCAGCAGGGGATCTGGAACATCCTTGTTCTCCTGAAATTCCCCGAGAGACACAGGGAACACCCTGCCTGGGGAAGAGATCAGGCCTCAGCGCTGCTGTGGCCAGGCCTGGTTCTGCCACTCCTGCCCCATGGCTCTCCTGGAGCTGAGGCACAACTGCTGGAAAGGCTCAGAAAGAGGACGAGCAAGAACAGGAGTGAATTTTCAGTTCTGCAGTTCCCTAGACTCCAAGGTTTCTCATGGGTTTGGGAGAGGGCACAGAGAGAAAAGGACTCAAAGCTTTCAGAATGCCAGGTAAGTTCAGTATCAGTCCTGGGGGCTGGGAGCAGAAGGAATCCCCACTGTGATCCAGGCAGTGCCCACATCCCCTGGTGCCCACACAGAGACCTGCCCCAGCTTCCAGATCCCTGCAGGCACTGCTGGGGACACACTGGGAACAGTGATGGTCAGAGCCTCCACTTGGTGGAGACAGCAGCGCACAGGAGCCAAGGCAGAACCTGCCAGAGTCACCTCCCACCACCGGGTCTCCCAGCCACCCTCTCCTGGTGGCTCTGAGCTCTGTCTCCAGCCTCATGCCACCACCCTTCTGCATGAAACAACGCAGGTTTAGTGTTCAGTGTGGCCTTACAGAGGTCAGCTGCACCTCCCTCCACAGGTCCAACCTGCATAAACATCAATGGGCCGATGTTCCTGGGAAGTGGATATTCCTATTCTCCAAACATGTCACTGCTTGCACAGGACAGAAACTGCTCAGAGCCATCAGGCCACAGAGGAGCAGAGTACACAGACACAGCTGGCTTAAACCCTACCTCCTTCCAAAGGGGGGAATCTAACTTCTCCATGGCTTTGCCCCTTTCTTGGAAACGCCAACCTCCTTTACTGTTCCACGTCTTGTCTTTACTGAACTGTGGGCCCTGGCAATCCAAGAGGTTGTCCCTTACTGAGGAGAGGAGGCAGAAGCCTTGGGAGCACTCAGTGCTCACTCCGTGCCTGCTTGCTCCTACAGGTGAGGTCCTGTTTCACTTCCCAGAACAGACTCTGTGATTTCCAACATGAAAGAGGCAAACAAACATTGCACTTGCATGTATCACTGCTCTCACTAAGTAGGCCACACAGCCAATTACTGTAATACCAGCTCTGCCATCTCACAATGCTCATTTCAACATCGCTGCCTGCTTTGATCATCAGACTTTCATCTTCTGATGACGTTAGGGCCACTTTCATGTCAGACACAAGTGTGTGAAGGCAGAATAGATTTCAGAAGGCCTTAATGAAGCCTCAGCATGGGAAACTGGAAAGGCAGGAGTAACAGTGGGTTCCTGGACCCATTTGGGTACAGCTTCCTTGGCCCTTACACGTGTGGCAGCTCATGAAGGCCTCAGGCTTTGGCAGAGCTCAATGATGCAGCCCAACAATATGGGCCAGAACAGTTCTGGGTGTGAAGCCTCACCAGCATCAATGCAAGGAGCAACGCAAGGGCAATGCCAGGAGCTTTTCCCAAGGGAAGGACAGAAAGGAAAGGCTGGGGTGCTCACATTGGTCCCCTCTGCATGGTGACGCCACTCAAAGATCCAGCAGCCTCTTTCAGCTGATGTCCTATTGCAGGAGAGGGGGAGAAGGGGCTGAAGGCTGGGGGCTGCAGTGTGGAGCTGGTCTGGTCTCTGCAGGGTCTCTCTGGCTGTGATGAGCAGAACAGCCATGAGTGAAAGCAAACAGGGCCCGTCAGCAAGTGCAGCCACAAAAAACTTGCACTTGCAGTTTGCTGTTTCTGATCTGGAGTAGCATCCTCATAAATAATGAAAGTGACTAAAAGCTACTTAAAAAACACACACTCTTCCTCTCTGAAAGAATGAGGAAAAAAACCCCAATTATAAAAGGACATTTCTTCCAGCTAGGAATAATTTGTCATGTAATTCTCTGAAGACAGCAACAGAAACATGCGTGCTCCCTTTGAGTCATCTGTGATTGCATGTGTACTCAGATGGCTTCTAATGAGGCTATTTTTACAGCACACATCCTGCTGAGTTTTTGGGGAGGGGCAGAGTGAGATCAGTGAAGTATCAGTCTTCAACATCAGCTCCTCAAAAGGAGAGGAAAAGGAAACACATGTGGAGGAGGATGTACCACTCTGAACCAACACCTATGAACAGCTCTCCCGCCCCAGCAGTGAATGTGGAGCATCTTTTTTTCTTTCTTTCTAAACAATACCCAAGCTGGAAAACCCAGAGATCGTTAGTGCCTTGACGATAGCCACGTTGCACAGGGTACAACTGTACAAGCTGATTTGGTGGAAGCTGTTTCTGCTCATGGCAGGGGGTGGAACAGGATGGGTCTTCAAGGTTCCCACAACCCAACCCAACTCGTTCTGTTATTCTGTGGTGACACCCCTTGGCAGATGGCAGAGTGTGCCCAGTTACAGTAAAACTGAAACACATTTTGGGCACTCATTGGAAGGCTCTTCTGGTCTGCAGCACCAGAGAGGTTCAGTAAGGACTCACAGACGCTCATGGGGACCAAGCAATGGGCACCTTTGCAGAGGCCAGCAGGACCAGCACCAGTGGGATGTCCCAGCTTACCTTCTGGAAACCAACGTGCCATTGGCTTATCCCAGGTTAAATCAAGAGGCCTCAGTTGTCAGAAAGCAAAGGAAGCAAAAATTGGGGGAGGCTTAAACTGGGCTCAATTTACAGATGTCTGCCATGGTTTTACAAGAACCAGAAGGTTTCTGTCATGACTGGAGCTATGGGAAGTGAAATAGACAGAACAGATGTAAATGAATTCTCATTTTACATGGAGATGATGAAAGCAGAGACAAGAAAAAGAAGGATGTAAGTTGAAAATCTGCTTGTCTGATAAATTAGCTGTGGTGGTCTTCCCACTCCTCCCCATGGCTCTCATCTGCTTCCCAGGGCAGCCCAGGGGGTGGGCCCTTGCCTTATGCCAGGAGGAGGTGGAGAAGATCAGAAAGCAGAGGAGCTGCCTCGTATCCTTCACTGGGGATATCTCCTGCAGACATCACCAGACTAGAAGATTTTCAAGTGCAGGGTTAAAAGAGAGAAAAGCAGGAGCTGTTTTCCCAGTGTTACAATTGGGCTCTTGGCTGTTCGGCTCCAGGTTCCAGCCCCAGCTTCAGGTGTTCCCTCACACCCTGAGAGGAAAAGACAGCACCCCAGTCTCTTGTGTCACAATGTCCAGAGCTGCTCCTCTCCAAGGGACTCAACCCCTCCTCTCTGCCCCGGCTCCCAGAGCCTCTACCAAAGAGGCTCTTCCTGCAGCAGCCTGAGCCTGCATCCTTCAGAGAGGATGTCCTGGTGTTGATGTGTGACATGCTGGAACAACCACCCTGTCTTGGGCTCCTCCTCTGAGGGATTATTTCCTGGAACAGGCACTGTGTACTTCCAGCATGGATTGCTGCCTCTGGTCATTGGGCATTTGCTGGAAAAAGAGATTCTCTTACTGGGAATCTTCCCTCCACAGGAACAAGCCCCCTCTGCTGTCTCTTGAATGAAGCAGAGCCAAAACTTCCTTAATGTACACTGTGCGCACACTAAAATATCCCTTCTGATCCTTGACTCTTTCCATCTGGAAGCCTGTCCACATTCCAGAGCATGGATACCCAAGCAGGATACCCAGGAGTGCCACCAGCACTCTGGGTGACACACATGATGGCAGTACATGCTGGTCCATACACCTGAAATTTTCACTTGGTAACAGAGGGGTTCATGGTCATCCGTGTTCCACCAGGAGGTTTCAGTTCTCTTCACAATCTTCCACAGTGCCACTGTGAATTCCCAAAGTGTGCATTTAACTTTTGAAAGGTTACAGGAAAAACCTGCTCTCTCCTGTCCTGATGCTATTTTAGGGGATGGGAACTCCCTCCTCCATCAGCAGTACAGGACAGAAGACTTGCTGAAGAACAGGAAAAAAGCAAAAGCTGGTCAGAGCTTCTGGGCACTTTCTACGTGCAACACGGTCTTGTGAACATCAGGATTCAAGGACTTCAAGGTCCCTGCTAGGTCCCAAGTGCTCCTGTAGTCTCTGTGCTGGTTTTGCCCATGGCCCAGGAGCTGTATCCTTGTGCTTGGTTGTGTTTCTTCACGAGGCTGCTGGGTTCCCTCTTTGTATCCACAACCCTAAACACGTTGGTCCCTCCTACCCTGACCAAGGACGAAGCTGCAACTCCTGGGGGCTCTGAGGTCCCTGCTCCAAGTCAGCTGGACCAGGGGACAGCAAACTAACTGGGTGTACAAAGAAAGTCCCTGAGGCAGGACATGCAGCCCAAACCCTGCCCCTATCTGGGACACATTTACATCTTCTGCTTTCTCCCTCCAAAATAAACTGAAATCAGAACACAAGGCCGCATCCTTCTGCAGGCAGAAGTGTGACAGTAGCTGCCATTCAGTTTTCCTGGAAGAAATTTGCTCAATAAATACCAATATTATTAAGGAGTTCATAAATTTGAAGAACACGAAGGTTTTGTAGAAGAGAGATGCCTCAGGGATGCTCACCCCCTGCCTTTGAGGGCAGCCAGCTCTTGAAAACAGAGGTAACAGCTTTAAAAAAAACCCAAAATACATAATGCAGCACTCGGTGGTGTGTGTGGTGTCAGTGCTAAAATCTAGGGAAACAAACAAACAAAGCAGAATACTTAATTTTTTCCAGCTATCTGGGTCTAGTAAAACACACAACCTTTCCTGACAGCAAACTCTGCTTCAGGAAGTCCAAGAGGAATTTAATCGTGCGTTCATTCCTCCAGGGACTCAGCAGCTCCAAATCCTTCAGAGAAGGTAAACTCCAGGACCAATCAGCCTGCCTCTCCTCTGGAAATTAAACATTAAAATACAAACCAGAACAATAGTCAAGAGCCACAAAGAATTCCTAAGGTATTAGCAAAACAAATTCCCTTCAGTCCTTATTAGGAATATCTTGAGGATGGTTTGAAGAGGAAAGTCTAACCAAATATAAAAAAAATTTGGCTTATCCAACAAAAAACAACTGCGCACTCTTTGCCAAAAGCAAAAGAATTCAGTCAGATAAAAAATGCAACACACAAATGATGCAGGTTAAAAACTGAATTTAAGATGATAATGGAATAGCTGCCAGCATCTTTAAATTTTCAAGCGTGGAAATGTCAACAGAGACAAAGAAATTCAGGGAAAAACAAAGAGAATAGATTAAGGATTTATTTATATCAGTGAAAGAGCTCTGTGTTCCTTGACTAAGAAACGACTGAGGGGGGTGAGAACTGAAATGGCCACAGGTCTCCAACATGCCATGAGGAGTTGACAGGGTGACCCAAAGATTTCCTGGTAGCTCAGCTTTCCTGAAGGCTTTAGAGCTGCCACGTCTCAGTACTTTATGGCTCCAGAAAGGGACGTTTCTCTACCTCACGCCATCCAAAGCTCTCCAGGACTTTGGCACTGGGCAAACTGGTGCGGTTTACACAGAAAATACTCCCATCCTTCGGAGCTGAGATGTGTCTTAGCACTGTCATCTCCTTGTACATGGACATTTCACCTGCTTTTGGGTTTCAAGGAAACCTGCCTGGGTTCCCCACAGCTTCTCTGCTGGTTGTCAGACAGAACTGAACTATCCACTGCTCTTTAACTGGCCAGAGGGCACTTTTGGGAGGTTTTGTGCTGGTTGGTTCTTTGTGCTGCTTCCTTTTGAAGATGGCTGGTGAGAGCTCTTCAGCAGGTGCCAAGGCTTATTAAATTCCTTGCCAAATTAGTAAAGAGTTTTCTCTTTTTCTGATGCAAGATGAGTTGGAAGCTTCTTAATGCTCTTGATGTGGGACTGAAAATCCCACAGGTTGCCTCTTAAAGAAAGGAGAGACAATTCAAATAATTTTGCTTCCTGGAAATACCCAGCCCCAGGCCTATCCCTCCACAGGAATATCCCTCTCCCAAGCTTCAGAAGGTGGCAACCTCAGAAATTGTCCTTCCCCAGTGTTGGGGACCTGGTGAGCTGGAAGCGGGGCCTGATGCCATCCCAGGGCACTCCCTTGGGTGACAAGAGCTGCTGTGGAGGATCTGTCCACAAAGGACAGAGCAAGGAATGTGGGGAAGAGAGGGGAAGGTGCTACCAGGGAGCTGGAGAAAGTTGAACTGAGAAGGAGCAAAGTGGGTGCAACCCTTTCTCAACAGCTTCTCCTCCCAGGGGTCCCCAGGGAATGGTCCCAGCCCCAAGAGCTGCAGGAGCATCTGGACAGTGATCCCAGGTATGCCCAGGGTGGGACTGTTGGGGCGTCTGTGCAAGGCCAGGAGCTGCACTCAGTGATCCTGGTGTCTGTGGTTCCATGCAAGTCACATCTTCTACAGCACAAACTGAAACACTCACACCCCTGAGGCATCACGGCTTGGTCTGGCGTACCTGGGAAAACTGCACCATGTCAGAGCTGGGAAACCTCCAGGCCCAACCCAAAGCACCCCTGGGAACTCCTGCTCTGCTCCCTTCTGGGCCAGCACCCAGAGCCCTTCTGCTGGACTTGCACCTCCCTGGGCCCTTTCAGGGAGCTGCAGCTCCCTGCCATTCCCACCCGTGCCCTGGCCAGCAGCTCCCAGCCCCACAGGCCTGGATTTCTCCCGCTCCAGGAGCAGAGCTTCTCCACAGCTACATCTGTGCTGCGAGCGGGCTCCTGGCTGGTGACAGCCCCGCTGCAGACAGGGCTGAGCTTCCAGCTGGCTCTGTTCCCTCTGCAAACAGATGCAGCTCCTATATCAGGGCCTGATTTATTCAGCAGGAGTCTCGCACATTAAGTGTAGTTAAGTCTGAAAACAAATCTAATGACTTTAAAATAAATAGCCAACAGAGAACTCGAAACTGAAATTCCTCCTTCCTCTGACACCCGCCATATAAACAATAATAATTATATAAAACCGTGTCTAACACATGACTACACAAGGCTCTGGTGACCAAGAAAAGCACACGCTGCTTGTCAGACATAATTGCACATTTGGTTTTTCAATTATTTCTTGTCAGGATCCAGAGCCCACCATCTGAACGCTGACATTAATTATTGGGAAGTTGTTAGTGCTCCAATAGTCTTATGGAGACTCCCAGTGCTCACCCTGAGGCCCACAGCTCCTAGTGCTGCTTCCACACTGTCCTCCTGTCCCACCAACCCTCTGGGACTGTCACACAGGGACACCTGTCAGAACCCAGCCTGGGCCACCACATGCAGAAGGGGCTTCAGAAGAAGCTTCAAGCAAATCTCCAGTAAACATCAGCAAGGAACAGGTCCCATGCCATGTGCTCATCCACAGGATGGGCCCAGACCACATTCAGCACATTCACAAGACCTGGAACTGCTGGAGCCAGTCCCGAGGAGGTCATAGAGCTGCTCCAGGGCTGGAGCCCCTCTGCTCTGGAGCCAGGCTGGGAGAGCTGGGACTGCTCACCTGGAGAGGAGAAGGCTCCAGGGAGAGCTCAGAGCCTCTGCCAGGGCCTGAAGGGGCTCCAGGAGAGCTGGAGAGGGACTGGGGACAGGGGATGGAGGGACAGGACCCAGGGAATGGCTCCCAGTGCCAGAGGGCAGGGCTGGGTGGGATATTGGGATCCAGGAATTGTTCCCTGGCAGGGTGGGCAGGCCCTGGCCCAGGGTGCCCAGAGCAGCTGTGGCTGCCCCTGGATCCCTGGCAGTGCCCAAGGCCAGGCTGGACACTGGGGCTGGAGCACTGGGACAGTGGGAGGGGTCTCTGCCCATGACAGGGGTGGCACTGGATGATCCCTAAGGTCCCTCCCAACCCAAGGCACTGTGGGATTCGGTGAATCCAGCCCATGTCACCACCTGTCACCCTGTTCCAGCTGAGTCCCCCGAGCACCCAACTCTTGGCGTCACACTCCCATCACATCACTGCCCATCATGCAAGAAAACATCCTGCCTTTTATTGGCTTTTAATTTGCTGCTTTTTAATTTTGTTGACTGTCTCTTTTTTCCTTGCAAAAGGAAGAAAGAAGCCTCTGATCTACCTTTTCTAGAGTGTTCAAAAACACGCACAGCTTTGTCAGGTTGTCTCTTAGTTGTCATCTTCCCCAAGGCAAGCAGCCATCTCTTCTGGCTGCCTTCAAGGAAGGGGGCTTTTTGTGAATTCCTAAGAATTCCCATCACCTTTTAAAATCTCCCATTACTGAGCACTCACTGGGGTGCAGCAACCACACAGAAATCAATGGGGGAGAACAGCAACTGCTCTCTGCCACTATGCGCTGCCAGCTGCACACCCTGACCCCTGTTCTTCCAAAGGCAGCAACTGGCCCATGGAGCTGGGGGTGGTGGGATCAAACTCTCTGGACCTTCAGAGCTTTCTGTGTTTGCTTGAAACGGAATAAAATCAATTTACTGCAGCAAAAGAAGAAAAACAGGATTGGCCCAATACCACAGTCATCACCTTAGACCAAGCCTGCTACTGTGAACAAAAAATATTGCAGGAAGATAAAATCCAGGCAACTTTACTTTGATCATATTATATTATATTAATTGCATTATACTATATTATACTATATTATTTTTGCTTATATTTTTTTACTAATAGAAATTAATTGTTAAAAGCTTCCTCAATAGTTTGCAATTAGTGAGGGTTTCAAGCAGCAATGACGTCGAGAAACATCCATCTTGTGTCTCCATCCATTGATGACTTCACAGATTCAGTCAGGGCCACATTTCCACCTTTAGTCACTGATGGAGCTTTCTTGAAATAATATTTTTTTTTTACTCTGTTTTATTATTTTTACATAGACTTATCATTCTCCTTTTTTTGGTCATGTTTTTTTCAGTCAGGTAGATAATAAAGGGGATTTTGTTTCCACTTTTCTACAAAGGAAAAAGCAATGACCAGCCTCACACTCTTCTGGACAGACAAAGAAACAGGGAAAACAGACAGAAGTTCTTCCATCTCACCAGGAGCTCCATCCCTGCCCTGGGAAGGGCCATCACTCACTCCTGTTCAACCCCAAGGGCACCCCAGGCAGGTGAGATGGACACCCCAAAGGTGACATGGACACCCCAAAGGTGACATGGACACTCCAAAGGTCAGCTTCCACATGGAGAATGCTCTTGCCCACCTGCTCTGGGAAACCCTCCAGTGAGAGCTGCGAAATGGAATTAAAGGTTGGAATAAAGAATCCAGGGAAGGGAAGTGATGCCTGGCTCCTCTCCCCTTACTCCTCAGCCTGTGGTTTCTTTCCAAGACTTCCTTCAGGCTAATTCCCAGTCTCCTGTGAGCCACCACTACTGGACCACTGATGAGCTACCTCCAAAGTGAGAGAGAGAATTTTCCCCAGTGACAGGTGCCCAGTGTTCCACTCTGCCCAGCCAAGGGATACCCCAGACATGTTCAATGCCAAGCAGTGCCAACTGAACAAAAGACTGCCAGGAATGAGGCTATTTCATCCTGAAATGCCATTGGAAGAGCTGGGGCACTGGGCAGGCACCAGCCAGCACAGTGAGAGCATCGAATCCAGCAAGGGCTGTGCATGGTCAGCACTGGAAGGCAGGGAGAGCATCAGCACCACAGCGGTTCCCAGATCTCACCAAGACGTGCTTTTACATGGCAGAATGAGTTTTATCCAAGGAATAAAAACTTTCACAGTGCTTTGAGGCCCTGGAGGGGACAGGAGGCCACAGCTCAGGACAGACCCACCTCAGCATGTCCCTCTCCAGGGTGGGAGCAGCAGAGACCTCAATGGGATTGCAAGGGGCTGGGGTGGTGGGACACCTCTGTCCTCTCCTTCTGAAGGACAGAAGGGTCTGCACAGGCCAAGGTCTCCATCCAAGAGCCACGCCCTGGGGGCACTCACCTGGAACTCCCCACACCACACACAAACCACCTCTTCATTCAGTCTCCAAGGCCAAACTTCCAAATCTGTCTTTCCAGCCACATCCAAAGAGGGCTGCATGGACACCGGGCCCTGACAGCTCCCCCCGTCCCCTCTGTGCAGCCACCCTTGGCCACCCCACCTGCAGGACGGAGAGCAGGACTGAGCAGAGCTGTCCCCTAGCACCCATCCCACCCAGCCCAGCCCTACCTGCTGGAAGAGCTCCTCTGCCCGCTGCTGTTGCTCTCGTCGGCCTAGGAGACCAAAAGAGAAAAGCTGGTGAGGTTCAGAAGGACGAGGCTGCTCTGCAGCCAAGCTCCAGGTTCTCCAGCAGCTCCGTGCCCAGCTCTGGGCCCCGGGATGTCGGGGCTGGGCAGGGCTGAGCCCCAGCCCCAGCACGGGGCTCCTCCCGGGCCCAGCCTCCGCTCAGCCCGGCCTGCCCCAGCCTCCAGCAGCGATCCCTTGGATGAAAACCACGGCAGGGTTGGCTGGGAAATTGGCAACGGCCGAACTGGCCAAATGTCCACCGAGGAATGGCCCCGCTCCGGGCTGAGGGCTAGCCCAACACCTCCCCTCGTTAGCCCATGCCCTAATTAGCCCCTCCAGGCCCTGGGAGGGCTGAGCAGGGAGAGCCCACAGGCTCCTCTCGCCTCCTTCCCCAGCTCGCTGATGAGAGCCTTCCTTGGAAAGACAATATTATTCCAATCCCAGAAATTTTATTTCTGAATTTGTGCAAATACAAGTTAAAAGATATTAGCTGCATTTCACATTTTGTGCAAATGGCAGAAACAGGCAATTCATGTGCAGCAGGATGGGGGCCAGCCAACGATTTCGATAAAATAAACCCTTTTTTAATTTAAATGCTAATGCACTGAATTAAAATTTAATAACTGAGGAAATTGAAAAGCCGAGCAGGAATATTGGAAATAAATCCAAGCAGAAACAGCTGAAATTAAAAATTCTAGAGAGTGGGAGGATAGCAGCTAAGCTGTCTTATATGATTACATTTTTTTTTTTTTTT
>VWZN01000674.1:119687-168528 GCA_013396955.1 Regulus satrapa | reverse complement strand
TTTTTTTTTTTTTTTTTTTTTTTTTTTTTTTGGTAAATTTTGAAGAACGCTTTGGGTCCCTCTGTAGCAAGCAGCACTGCGGAGACACAATGTGCTGCAAATGTTCAGCTTCAATCTGAGATAAGCAATGAACATTTAAACACTTTAAAAATACAATTTGAGGCAGAAAATTTGAACTAGAATAGAAAAAAAAAAGAGTGTAATTTGATAAATATTGCAGTGAGATGGTGTCAGAACAGCACCATGCGAAGGTCCAGCATCAGCCAAGGATCCCCTCCAAGGCTGGCACACAAGACCTCCTTCCAGTGCTTATGGGAAATGCTTTCCATTTGCAAAACATAAATTTTATTCTTGTAAAATACAAATTTTATCCTAATTTTTAAAAAAATCCCATGTAGCATTTATAGGCAGGCTGTGAGACTGAAACTAAAATATTCTCCATTGGGTGGGTAACTGTGGGACTTCACCTTCTCTCCCAGTTCTGTATGATTGGTTTGTTTAAATAGCATGAAATTGTAGTAATTTTACTTTGGAAAGGAAAAAAAAAAGTCAAACCACATTGGTCTAAAAGTAAGAAAGGGGGAAGGCACACAAAGCTGGGTAATTTCTTCAAACTTAAAAAAGAGCAGTAATTACAGGGGGGAAATTCAGAAAGAGTTTAGTCTGCCTGGCTCCCTCAAAAACCAAAAAAATAAGAAAAAAGCAAGGAAAAAATAGTAAAAAGAGAAAAAAGAGAAGGAAGGTGAGGAAATGAAGCTGGAGAAAAAGCAGGCTGAAAGTAGAATTCTTAGAAATTCTGCTTGCAAAATAACTCCCATCAGCCAACCACAAATCCTATAAATATCACCAAAACAACTTCCCAAGCAGATCTAAATCAACAAATAAACAAACAAACCTCCAAGATTTCAAAAAAGTTAAAAAAAAAAATCTAAATAAAAATGACCAGAAACCCCAGTAAGGCCAAGCTGGTGTCCTCAAGGGAGAGTGGCTTTACTGGCTTCCCAAGAATGGAAAGGTTTGGAAAGCAAAGAGGGAAAACAATGTTTCCTAGTCCACTGGAGCTATGAAAGCTGCAGCATCATCTCCCCCTGCCCAGACACCCCAAACACTGCCCCAGGGCAGAGGGGTGGGGCCCTCAGCCCTCCACCAGAACCCTCCACCCCAGCATGGCACTGGGAAGAGTAGGATGTCACCAGGGACCATCGACCTGCACTTTCTCACTCCCAAATCTCCACCTCTGAGCAATTGTTTGGGCTAAGGAAAAGGGTTTTCATGCAGTCTGTGGGGGACCAGGGTGACCTTCCACTCTCCAGCATTCCTGGAGCTGAAACAAATGAGGGCACAGAGCTGCTGGGAAATTATTTCCAGCCCAAAGCAGAGCTACAGTGAGATCATGGCATGGACTGGTATAATTTCTGCTGCACCATTCACACAGCAGAGTATGACACTCATTTTCAAAAACTGGAACTGACACAGTCCCTGACATTTAAAATTTTCTGATTCATGCAGGCAAAATACATCCTATTTATTTTTTAAAGCGAGGACTGTAAGATGTGCTCAAAATCTAAACGAAGCACTTACAAGCCTCAAATTCTGTTTGACTAGAGCCAGTGCAACCACAAAAGATATTCCTTATTTCTTGGGAAAAAAAAACCCCAAAACCAAAAAAAAAAAAAAAACCACATAAATCAGTCCATCTCAGCCTGAAAAGGAATTTTTCAATTTTTCAGAGCTTCAAGAAAATCAAGAATATCAATTATTTGCACAGCCCTGCAGAGTGGACAGATTTGTCTTGGAAAACCTCCAATGTGATACAAAAAAGGTGCAAATGTCCCTACAGGTTCCCTTTTGGGGTTGAATTTTGCAAGCAGCACCATGAGCCCTCTGCCCATCTGTGGGCCAGCAGCTGCTGCAAACCCTGAGGAAGAAAAGCCAGTAAAAGTGCAATTGGCTTCTCAGAATTCTAGTGCAATCCAGGGTCATGTCAAAAGATGAGAGGGAAATCCCCAAGCCCACCAATTCCCAAATCTGGGGTTTGGCAGCACAGGCTGGTTGAGTTTCCAAGCTGAGAAAGGAGCAGTGAACCCACAGAACTGTGACCCTTTGGATGAACAAATATCTGCCCAGGCAGGGGCTGTTTCCTGCTCCAGATGCCCTCAGAGAGCCTCTGGACATCAGCCTGCTTCAGTGCCCTGGGAGCATCAACTGCAGGAGATGCTGGGCTGGCAAAAGAGAAACATGTGCCACATTCCACAGGCTCTTCTTAGAAAAGGAAAAGTGATGTTCACCTACACTCCATTGCAGACACCTTGGGTGCTTTATTTTCCACCCAGCTCATGGATAACCTCAGCAGCCATGGACGGTTTCTAGATGAACATTGGCACCCAAGGAACATGGTGTATCACTAATTGTGGGACTGTCTGAGAGCACAGCATCTCCACTGAATTACTCAAACATCTGAGAAATTCACCTGAGAATTGTTTTCTGTACATAGCACTCCAAGTGTGGGATTCAGTGTATGGAAAGCTGTGACAGTTCAAAGCATCTGTATAAAATAGGGGAATAATGGGGACTGTTCTCCAATCCCCAAATTCCATCCTGGGTGAGGGACCTCTGCTTTGATGCACTTTGCCTCCACATGGTCCTAACCACAAAGGAGGGCACAGGATGTTCCTGAGTTTAGGGGAAAGCTCCTCTTCTGGAGGGAGCCTGGAGCAGAGCGCCAGGCCCAGGGAGGATGGGGAGCCTGTCAGAGCTGCACCACTGCAAGCCCTCCAAAGCATCTGCTTTTGTTGAAACTGAACTGTGGCATCTCCACCTCCTCACAGATGCCACACATCACCTCATCCACTGTGACGCATCCCTGGGGGGTGAGCTAGAGCCAGGCTGGAGCCAAGACAGCGTTTAGAGCTGCTCTGAGGTCCTGGCAAAGCATCACAGGGCTTTGGTGGAGAGGGAAGACCCAGGAAATCAGGCTCATAAGCAGGCTCAGAGGACTGCACAGGTCAGATGGCTCCAGCCTGTTTGGGCCCAGGCTCAAGAGCCCAGCAGTGTCCCATGGACAAACTTTACCCTGCCAGGACACACTGAACACCAGTCAGGACCGTGACTGAGCTGGGACGGGATAACTCAGAGTGTGACACTGGAAACTGTCCCTGCTCTCCCATTGTGAAGCAGTGCTGGCTCCATTAAACTTGAAGATCTTAGAGGGCTTTTCCAACCAAAATGATTCCATGATTCTCTGATGACTAACAGACATGCAATAGATGCTGCTCAAATAAGAGCAACATCTGTCCATCCATCATCCATCCATCCATCCATCCATCCATCCATCCATCCATCCATCCATCCATCCATCCATCCATGTCCTTCATTTCCTTATCTAGCATTTATTCTACAGATAAAAGGCCAATAGCCAATGAATCACATGGGAATTGAGAATGAGAGGGACCACAATCAAGCTGGTGCTCCTCACCAGACCTGGATGAGCTCTGTCACAAGGAACAGGAACCCCCAGCTCTGAGCTCCCCGAACACAGGCCAGGCTGCTCAGAGGCTCCTCCACTCAAGGGAACGAAGGTCAGCGAAGGTGAACACACAGCCCAGAAGCCAAACACGTCCTGGACTGATCCCCCAGTGCTGTGGGCAGCAAGGGAGGGGTGATTCTTCTCCTGTGCCCCAGTGTTCAGGTGAGACCCCAGCTGCAGAGCTGCCCCAGCCCTGGGGCCCAGCAAAGGAAGGACCTGGAGCTGCTGGTGAGACTCAGAAGAGCTGCTCCAAGAGCTGGAGCCAGGCTGGGAGAGCTGGGGGTGCTCATCTGGAGAAGAGAAGGCTCCAGGAAGAGCTTATTATGGCTTTTCAGTACTTAATGAGGGTTTATAAGGAAAAATGGGGACAAGAGTTTTTAGCAGGACAGTAGTGATAGTAAAAGAGATTTTACTCCTCTTACCTATTATAAAGAGTAGGAGGATTTAGATTAGATATAAGGAAGCTGTTTTTTTACAATGAGGGTGCTAAAACACTGGCAGAGGTTGCCCAGAGAAGCTGTGCCTGCCCCTGGATTCCTGTAAGTGTCCAAGGCCAAGTTGGACAGGGCTTGGAGCACCATGGGACAGTGGGAGGTGTCCCTGCCATGGCAGGGGGGTTGGAATGAGATGGGCTTTAAAGGTACCATTCTATTCTATTCTATTCTATTCTATTCTATTCTATTCTATTCTATTCTATTCTATTCTATTCTATTCTATTCTATTCTATTCTATTCTATTCTATTCTACAAAGAACAGCAGAGTCACAGTTCTTTGGGCCTGTGCTGCACCCTCACCAGTTATCCTCAGAAAGTCAGGCTCCAGCCAAGTGTTTGGCTGCCCCAGCAAGATGCCAAAGCAGCTCCTTGACTCCAGGCTCCGAGGGGCTTCACAAAACTTTGTGCCTTGCAGACAGATTTTTATGGATGACGTGTGCTCTGCACAAAACCACAGCAATTTTCCAGCTCCACAGCAGTTTTCCTGCTCACTGCCACAAGGGCACAGCCACCCTTGGGCTCCTTGAGGAGCCTCTCAGCCTTGGCACAGCCCCATTGCAATAATTCCCCATCGATGCTCCTTCCCAGCGCTTGCTTTTCCACTGGCACCCGCAGCGAGCAGCAGCGCGCAGCTCACAATTGGTTCTGTTGAGTAATTGCAGAGGTAATAAAAAAGAGAAAACCCTATCAGGCCACAGCTACGCAGGCACTGTGTTGCAATATGAAGTGGACACACTCTGGAGTCTCCTGGGATGCCCCAAAATGTGTACGGTTCAGAAAAAGGACATTTCAGAAGGTAAAACCCCACAGTGCCCATGAGGCTCTTAAATGTGACCTCCAGGTTTCCCTGCAGCCTCTAATGGGCCAACTCTGCACTCTGCACAAATTATCACGAGTATCAAAAATATCTTTACAACAGAGCTTTTCTTTCCATATATTTGAAGCAGCTTTCCCTTTTGTTTCTTCTCTAAACCGGTTAAAATGAGCATTAAGGGATATAATTATGTTGTTAGCTTAATTGCCTACTTAAAGCAGAATCTACAGGGGTTTAATGCAAGATTTGAAAAGGGGGGGTAAAAAGGAAATTGGGATATTAATGGATAAAAATTTTAAAAGGAACCTCCTCTTCTGGGGAAAAGTGAGTTTGGGGCATGGGAAGGAGCATGAGATGGGAGGAGGTGGAATCAGCTCCCATCAGTTTCTGTCATAAGGTTTTGTCAAAATGCAAATTGTTGGCCCATTCCTTCTCCAGCAGCCTAATTCTGGAGAATTTGACCTAATTAATCATTAACCACCACTTACAAAAAAAGTATCCCTCCTTCAGTTTGAAACTTTAGTGCTATTCTTGGAGTGACACACTTAAGGCCAGGACAGGGGTTGGCATCTGGAACGTGCCTGATGCTGAAGGACCGGTCCAGCTGGGAGAACTCTCACTCTCAAATCACTCAGCAGACAAACAACCACTTCACAGGCAGAGGACACAGAATGGGAGAAAACAATTGATGCCCAAGCCTTATCCTGGTAACTGCTGTCTGGAAGAGCCATCGGTGTCCATATGCTGAGGCACAGGGATGCTCATCATCCCTATGAGTCAACCCTGTGCCACGGCTCCTGCACAGCCCTGCTTCTGGATTTGTGCAGAAGCAACGACTTTTATGCCAGAAAACAAGCACAGGACAAAGCCTGCAGAGCAGAGGGGGGAAGAGCAGAACATTTTCAGAGGCTGGAGCACCAGGCCCATGCTGTCAGTGGCCTCATCCCTTCCCTGCTGTTCCCAACAGCAGCGTGTGGCTCTGGACATGGAGAGACTGAAGGCGTCAGCCAAAGTCTCTTTGGTGTCCTAAATGCCTCCAATTTCTACAGCTTCTCCTGTACTCCCACAGAGTCACCGTGGTTGGTGCTGTCTCTGATGTCCCAGCAACTGAGATGCTGCTCCTTGAGCACCTTTGGTCTCCTCTAAACTAAACTCTAGAGATTTAACCTCAGAGCTAGAATGAACTCAGTGCCACCTTTCTGGCCCTGGTTCTGCTGCTCTGTATTGTGTACAGCTCCAACCAGAGCTTCATCCCATACCTGGAACCTCCAGTTGGACTCAGAAACTTCCTTTCTTCAGGTTTTTTATGACCTTCCCCCATCCGGTGTTCACCACAGAGTTGGTGTGAGCAGAGGACACAAAATTTGGGGGAAATCCCCACTATCACCCCTTTCCAAGGTTTCACTGCCCGCATGATCCAGCAAGGAAAAACAGTCACAAAAATCCAATAAATACATGTCGGAAACAGCGTCTGCTCCTGCAGAGATGGAGCAAAGCTTCATCCTCAGTGTTTGCTCTGATATACAGCAAAACCCAGCAGCACCAAGTCCTCGTTCTCCAGGAGAAAAAACAAAAGGCTGGTCACAAAAGAGATTCTTCTCACCCAAAACAAGAGCCTTCCCAGGGTCCTCTCCCTTCCCTGCCTCCTAGAAGCTAATTCAAATAAAATTTTTAAATCTCTAAGAAAATTTTTTCTGTATTTATCACATTATACAAATATGAAGTATCCAGTGTGCCATTTATAATATATATTGCATTACATAATATATAACACATATAATAAAAAATATTTCTATTAAATATATGTATTTGAAATCTTTAAGAGAATTAGTTCTTGTGATAAGCAGCTGTTTCCCTCCAGCCCTTTTGCCATTCCTGCACAGAGACCATTGCTGGGATTTTGGAGGCTGCTGGTGTTTGATGTGTCCACACAAGGGAACATCTCACAACCCCAGATAAATTACTGGTGCACTTGAAAAAAAACAGAGAATTAATGTATTTCAGGGTCTCCTTGGAAACATAGAGGAAACGTGCATTGTTACAAAGTTGGATGTTATTAGCAGGAATATGTATAGCACAAATTAAGGACTTCAGAGGAGAAGCCACCTTGGATCATTTGATTAATACAGTAAGTACTTCCTATACCAACATAAGTGGATTTCAAACAACTTGAACTCAACATAATTAGACAGATTAATAAAGCACCAGAATTAAGGCATTAGGTTGAAAGGAAAAATGTGAAAGAATCTGGAAATTAGCAGATAAAGTGAGAGAAAGTAAACAAGGAGAGGCATCAATTGACAGCTCATAAATCCCAGGGAGTCTGATGGATCGTGGTCAGCACCATCAGATAATTCCAGGATTAAAAGCCCATCCTGGAAAAAGAACCTTATGCAGGGTTTACATTAAAACCAACACTGAAAAAATAACATGGTTGTAAAATCAGAAAGTCAGAAAGTGCCAAAAAATTTGGATGGAATGTACCCTATGTGACATGCCACCAGCCCTGAGGTGCCACCAGCCTGCCCCATGCTCTGACCCTGAGGTGGTGAACACACATCACTCCTTCCATGGGACCCTCAATGTGTCCAGCATTCCATATGATTTAGATTAAAATTAAAATAAGGGGGAAAAAATAGTATTTCTAGCAGCCATACTGACTTGGCTGGGCTCTGTTCAGGCCCCCCAATTTTTTTACTTAGAGTTAGACTTTTTAGAATGTTTTCTAGAAATTATTATTACTTTCTCTTTTTTTTCCGGTTGGGTTTTTTTCTCCCCTCCCATATTTGTACTTTCCGTGTTCCCTGGGTTTGGGCTGGGATGCTCAGCCCCTGAGCCAACACCTCCTGACACTCAGCTGAGCATTCACACCTCAGGTACTTCCCGAGGTGAATAACTCAGCTGGATCAGGACATTTTTTCTCAATGCCACATCCCTGAAAGATAAAAAGTTCTCCTAGTCTCTCACTTGACACCCAACCATGGTTTTCCTCCTTCCCTAAAGCAAAGAGCTCGATGATGGTGCCAGCCCCAAACCCCTGAGACATTTAACCACATTTAGGAGAAAAGGACTCAAACTCACAACAATTTCCAAAGATCAGGAAAAGGCGGGAAATCCCCTCTAAGGGCTCAGAAAAGCTGGATTCCTCCCCATCCCCATCCATTTTTGGGCTTACCGTGGGCAAACCCTCCTTCCTCTGAGCCCATTCATCGGCCAAGCCAGTGAGAGTTTTTGCTGTGGCTTCTCCAAACAAATCTCCCCCTTAGGCAGACACTTTGCTAAGAAAATTTCTGTCCAAACACTTTAAAAAGTTTTGGCAGAGTTAGAAAGAGTCAGAGGCAGGGTCTGGCTGGAGCTGGGCAATCCTCACTAGTGGTGCCACTGCCAGCACCGCCCCAATGAGGCACAGGCCAAAATGAAAATAAATTTTAAAATAGTGAAAAAAAAACCAACAAAAAACCCCTGAATGAGTCATTGTTTGTCAGAGGAGAGGAGGAATCAGGATTTTTTGTGTTTGTTTGGGAGGGGGTGGTGCAATGGAGACACTGAAGGAAGAAAGGTTGTTTTGTTTTGCTTTGTTTTACAGCAATATCACAGGAAGTTTTGTTGGGAGATTAAGACATGCTATTAATGACGAGCAAAATGGCTGTCAGCTCCAGCTCTGGGGAGGGAACACACCAGGAGCTTTATTGCACACAAAAATAGAGCAGGAACCTCACCACAGCCAGCCCGGGGCTCTCTGGAGCCTCACTGAGCAGGAGCCCAGGGCTGGAACAGGAGCCCAGTGAAGGAACAGCCCCAGCACCCAGAACAAGAACCCAGGGCTGGGGAGGGCACCCAGTGCTGGAAAAGCCCTGAGCACTGGAGCACGAGCCCAGGGTAGAGTGGGCACCCAGCTCTGGGCCAGACCCTGCCCCCATCTCCTGCCTCCTCCACGCCTTCAGCCAGGCACGGCCAAAGCAGGGCTGCACAGGTGAGTGGTCAATCTCAGCTGGGCTGGTGAGGATGGCACAAACCAACTCCAAATGGGCCTTTACCCTGTTGCTCATAGATATTTTTATCCTTTTTAGTTGACATGAAGAAGAAATAACATCATTGAATCCTGCCCATAGCACGTGTCTGGTGGCCTTGTGGAGTCAAAGCAACTCCCACTCATTTCTTTTCAAACAGAACTAGGAAATAAATATAAAGCAGCACTAACCAGTGTCCTCCTCAACATTGCTGTCAGCAGGACAGAAAGCAAAGGTTTTGGGGCAATGAGGAGGCTGGGAAGAATTTTAACAACCACACCCCAGCAGGCTCCACCCCTAGGCAGCCACCACACAGGTGCAGCCCAAATCCCACCCCAGAGCCAGCACATTTGAATGTTGGGAAAGCCTTTAATACCTCAAGCTCATAAAGAACATTCGCACTAAATAAAAACAAAACAAAACAAAAGTTAAGGAAAACACTTAGGAACGCTTTTAGGACTTTTTTTGGGTAGCTCTTATTAATGTTTTAGCAAATACACTAAAATAAGTGACCAGGAGGTTCAGCTCTGGGGAAAATCCATGTATTGATCCATCCATATGTGGATTCCCTGACACTTGAGGCAGAAGGGCAGGGCTGCTTGAGGGAGAAATCCTGCTCTGCCTGATAGGAGAGAAGTGGGCCCTGCCCTGCCCCGGGCCCTGCCCTTGTCCCCAGCCTGGTCCAGGCCAGTTTTGGGACCCCTGAGCAGGCCAAGAGTGGATCTTTTTCCAGCAGCTCTTGCCAACACCACAGGAATGCCAATGTCACGAATCGTGTCCTTCCTTATAATGAAAGAATTAAATATAAAACATTAACATGAATTTCTTGACCTACACAAGGAGAACTCCCTATGGCAGACAATGTTGTAAAAAGGCTGTGGAGCCAGCACCACTCATCACTATACTTTAAATTTCCTCTTGCATTGCCACCAATAACCTGAATATTAAGGTGACCTTCCAGCAATTTTTGAAACATTTTGAATCAAAATGACACTGAAATGGCAACAATTTTTTCTTTTTAAATTTTTTTAAAGAAACATTTTCGTGGTGCATCATGGGCTTGAGTTTGTTTAGGTTTTTTTGTTTTCAAGAGGAACTAATCCATGGAGCCTCCCTCCCAAGGCAGCAGTGGTTAAGCCCGTGCTAATAGAAGTGCAAATCAAGACTGGGCCAAGCAACATAATTGCTTTCCAGACGGGTGAACGTGCCACCGATGGAGCAGCCCATCTGCTGAGAAAACGAGTGCAACAACTGCTCCAATTTTTTTTTTTTTTTCCCAAGCAAAGGTGCAGCAACAAACCCACAAAATAGGTTTTGCTTCCAGCAGCCAGCACCTCCGAGCCATTTTTATAATCCTTGTTTTTCTTAGATTATCCCAGTGTGGTTTTCCCCCCGTTTCCTCGTTGAGCACTATTTAACCAGCACTAAAGTCTGCAATCATTAAACCACGCAACATGGGGCCAGCTGGGCAGCCAGGAATGGCCAGGAGCAGCAGCCAGGCATTGCTGGAATAACTAGCTGGTTGGCAAATCAATAAAAATGAAAGGGCCTTTGGGGATGTCACCTGAAGGTGCTGCTGGCTCGGTGCCCCAGGGGTTGGGTCCTGAATGGGAAGGTGGCTGAGCTGCCCTGGGTCCTCACCTCAGGTCCCTGCACCCTCCAAGAGCATCAAGAGGATGTAGATATATAAGAAATAAATAATTATAATCATCTTTTAGCAATGACAAATTTATTTAATAAATAAAAAACATCTGCTTGGAGGCCTGGGCCTCTGAGCTGGGGTTTCCCTCCCTTGAGAGAAGCAGACATACAAGGAGCAAAGCCTGGCTTTAAATTAAATCCTACAAGTTAGGGCATCCAGGCCTTCCTCTCCATCTCCTGCTGCTGTGCCACCCCAGGTGCCACCACCTGGGCTCACCTCCCCAATTCCTCCAATTCCTGTCACGCTCAAACTCTGTGAATCTGCACAGAGGACCAGGGCCCACCCTGCTGGTTTTGGGATCAAGGTGGCTCAGTCCCAGCGCTGTTCCCGTGCTGGGATGTGGGATCAGCTCCAGGACGTGCTCCCTCACCCTGATTCAGCTCTGTGCTCACTCAGGCATCTACTGAGCCCAGCCAGGAGCAGTCCCAGCAATCATTAACCAGCACCCCCCTGCCTCACCAAAACCAGGTGAAAGAACAGCCTTAAGGAACCTGCACCGCTTACCAGCCCAGAGAGGCTCTGATTTACTGATAAAGGGTCCATTCCCATGGAAAAACCCAAGCACAAACATTGCCTGCTCCTGAATTTAAAAGATGTGCTGGAGGCAAGCGGTGAGCACTGCCACAGCTGGACCCCCTGCCCTGCTGAGTGCCCCTGTGTCGTGACTCACCCACAGGGACCAGAGCGTTCCCCATGCGTGGCTTCCTGGGCACGAGCCCAGCTCACAGGGCATCAAGATGCATTTGCCCTTTTATTAGGGATTCACTCATGAACATCATCTTTCCTCTACACTGATATTTGCACCTCACAGCTCCAGAGTCCTCCAAGACTGGAAGGTCAGAAATCCATTGTCTTTTACTAAAAAAAAAAAAAACAAACAAAAAACCCCAAAAAAACAGGAATCATAGACTGCTTTAGTTTGGAAGGGACATTAAACATCACCCAGGGCTACTCCTGCCATGGCAGGGACCCCTGCCACTGTCCCAGGCCGCTCCAGCCCCAGGGTCCAGCCTGGCCTTGGGCACTGCCAGGGATCCAGGGGCAGCCACAGCTGCTCTGGGCACCCTGGGCCAGGGCCTGCCCCCCCTGCCAGGGAACAATTCCTGGATCCCAATATCCCACCCAGCCCTGCCCTCTGGCACTGGGAGCCATTCCCTGTGTGCTGTCCCTCTATCCCTTGTCCCCAGTCCCTCTCCAGCTCTCCTGGAGCCCCTTCAGGCCCTGCCAGGGGCTCTGAGCTCTCCCTGGAGCTTTCTCCTCTCCAGGTGAGCACCTCCAGCTCTCCCAGCCTGGCTCCAGCCCTGGCCTCAGGTATCTCATTTTTCGAACTTTTCATCATCACTCTGCATGCCTGCACAGAAATCAGTTTTGAAACGCAGTAGAAAATACTACTACCATGAAATCACCAATTTTGTTGTCTTGCTTTCAATGGAACAAAGCCCAAAATGGAGGCTTTGCAATTTCTCAAATACAGAATTTCAAGATTTCAAGTTCCCATGAGATTATTAATTTTTTGTTATTAAAAATAAAAATGCAACAGAGTTGTTTTGTAACAAAAATATTGAACAGCCAAACTAAGTCAAAAGTCAAACATGCTGCTGCCAAACTTCTGCAAGGATCAAGTGCTATTTAAAGAAAAGGGTTCATAAACAAAAAAAAAAACTCCAAACAACCTACAGGCCATGATAATCACCATCCAACAGGCAAGACTTCTTTTGCTATGTGTAAATTTCTAATTATAACCACACACAAAAAAATTCCTTCCAAATCCAATCAGAATCCTTTCCACCTTGTCCCTAGAGACCAAATTTACCCAATCCTGTTTTTAAGAGCTTTTTCCATATGTTAATTATTTCCTGTAAAATATGAACTCCCTTCTCTTTTGTGTTACATCCATATGAAGCCCTTAAATTCTGCCTCAGCTGAGCACCAAATTATGGGACTTTTCCATGTTTCAGGTCCAAAATAGATGCTCAAAAAGCAAAACATAAACTTGAGCAAACTCCTACCCAGCCAGGGCTGTCCCCATTTGCCATTGCAAGATGGAGCCAATGTCTATTGAAATGTTCAGCTGGGACAAGGAGGAACACTCAAGTGTTCATTGATGCCCACAAAGAGGAGGATGTGAGAACCCTGCTACAAAAAGCAAATCATCCCTTTAATTTAGTTCCAAGTGCAGGTCCAGATCATTCAGGCAGTCTCTGGAGGATTCATCTCGCTCCCCTCCACTTACACCTTGTCCTTCATGGAAGCTGCTCTCCAAACCCAAGCACTCCCTCCAAGCTGCTGCTGGCTCCTGTAATGTGTCCTCCAGCACCCTCACCAAACCAGGTGGGTTTTCCTCACCTGCCCAACCAGGTATTAATGTTTTTCCTTCATTTCCTTTCTTTGGTGGTCTTTTGCCTCCATCCCAAAGGGCTAAAGTGACCTCAAGCCCTTGTGCCTACTGAGAGATGGGGACTGGAGAGGGGCATTGCTGGATTCTGCTCCCAGCAGTGGGGAAGGGCTCGGCTGCCTCCAGCCCCATAAACTCAGAGCGATCCATAAGAGTGTTTGCTTTGTCAATATGAAAGTGCAGCATATAAAGCCTTCAGGCACCAGTTAAATCTCGACATCGCTGTATTTATAGTTATGAATAATAAGAGCTTTTCCCCAGCACTACAGCAGCAAGGCATAATTCAACAGAAATTCAATTTTTAAAGGATGATGAATTGTGATACACTGAGATTTTTATGCTCCTATGACTATTAAGAAGTCCATGATATTCATTTTAGTAAAGTAAAAATTGAATAGGGCCAAGTATTGTTCACGACTTGGGTAGGAGCACCAGTCCCAGCATCTGTGCTGATCTCCATCAGGACTGGAGGGGATGGGACAGCTCAGATCCCTCCTGGCCTCCTCCATCATTGGTGTGGAGCTCCTTCCAGAGTTTGGGAATCCCAGGGCACCAGCACCTTCCTGAGCACCTCCCTGGAGAGGCCCCCACCGCTCCAGCATCACACCACACCCCACGGGTGTTGCAACTCTCCTTTTCCTGAATTCCTGTGCATTTCTCCCTCTGATTCACCCAAAAAATGTTCAAAGCCTGGTTTTTAAGCCTGCTCCAAGCTCATCACCTGTCCCATCTCCCTGGGAGTGTCCCAAGGAGCCTGACAGTAACTCCCACATGGTCTGTGCTGCTGGGCACAGATCTGCGCTCTGACCTGCTGCTCCTGGAGAGCCACACCCGAGTTTTGCCCAGTGAGGATTTTGTGTTCCTTCACTCGGGGTGCCTGAAGTGCCTCTTCTCAAACCAAGCACTGCTGTTCCTCTGCAGCCCCTTTGTGCCCCTTTGGCTCTGTCTCCAGCCCACGAGAGAGATCTCCTTCAAAGCATCACTAGAACCCAAGAGAGACTTTGTCCCCTGAGCACAGTGGGACAATGGGGACACCTGGCAACAGCAGAGAGGATGCCCTGACTGTGGCAGTGCTGTCCTCAGCTGAAAGGAAGAGAGAGGCAGAGAAATTCTGAAGTGAGCAATTACAGCCCATCCCGTGCGTGAGGACACTTCTGCTTAATTTGATCAGCTGGGGCCTGGCTTTTCCCCTAAACTACAGGGGTTTCTCTCTAATAAAAACCTTATAGCTGAGCTCTATTAACCACGGAGGCTTTCAGCATCCAAATAAAGATGTTTTAAATTTCTGATGCTCTTACCATCTCTGATCTCTAGCAGCAGGCTCCAGATCTACAGCACTGTATGTCATTTTAAAGGGGCTGATTCACCACCAAGTTTCATTTTACCCGTAAAGGCAACAAAAGATTTCAGCCCAATGCATGGAAAACAAATGCTTATTCACAGACCCTCACACACACAGGCTTGTGCTTCAGCCTGGCCCCCCACTGCCAAGCTCTTTGGTGCCTTAGGGTCTGACTTAGATCTAGAAATCAGGCCCTGGACTGATTCCTGGCACATTTACAGCCTAGTTTAGGGGCAGCTGCTCACCATGGACCTACGACAACACACACACCCCCTGCAGGGTGGATCCCAGCATGGGAACCCTCACATCTCACTCTGCCAGCATCCAGCAGACCCAGCCCTCCAGCCCCTCCACAGCTCAGTATTTGCCACAGGCAGCAAACACAGACAGGGCATGCCCAAAATACCCCCAGAGCAATACCAAACAGGCTAAATAAGAAGCCAGATGAGAAATGGTCCCTCCACTCTCCAGCATCTCATCTTTCTCCACCACAACCATGGGGTCTCCCCTGCCCACCCTCTCCTCCTCCTGCCCAGAGCTCAGGGCACACACAGGTGTCTCTATCTCCATCACTCCCTGACCCCCAAACCCATCCAGAGTCCCCTCTAAATCTCATCTTGAGGCTTTTCAGCTTATCAAGTTTTCCATTTGACTTCAGTGGTCTTTGGAAAAGGCTCCTGATCCTCTTAAGGACGCTCCAAAGCAGAGGCAGCTGTCGGCTAACACAAGCTTTCATAGCAGCTGCTGGTGTGACCCCAGGATGCCCTGGGACCAACAATGCCCAGGGGATGTGGGACTCTCCCTGCTCAGGTCAGACATCACCCACCAGCACTGGCACGTCCCTCTCCCCAGGAAAACACTGCCAGGGCTGCCAAGTGAGGCCACTGACTCCTGAATGCCAGAGCTAGAGGGGGAAATTCATCATGGAGGGATGTCCCATGACTTTCAGTCACCCAACAACAGCTGGAGGTGGTGCCTCATTGCTGGGCACCCAAACCCCATCCTGGGACACCGCAGTGACACCATCACACGAGCATTCCATGGGCATGAACCAGCAGGGGCTGATCCACCTGTGAAAACACTGAGCAGGTGGGGGGACCCCATCCCTGCACTGCCCCTGAACTATTCCTAGGTCCAGGTCCTCTTCCTCAGGCCCCTGTGGAGCTTCCAAACAAGGACTGGGGTTTGGATAAACATCCCTGCTGCGTCCTGCCCCACCAAATGTCAGCAGGTCAGGTCACAAGGGAACAATAAGATGGATTTTTAACAGAGCTTCTCAACACCTCCCAGCTCAGTCTGTCTCTGCCAGCACCACGTGACATTGTCCTCTCTAACAAAAAATACAATTATGAACAAATGGCACTGACTGTGTGACACTGCCAGACAAAAGAGAGAAATTCCCATGCTCATGCTCACCCAGCTCACCCAGAGAAACACAGGGAAAGGTTTCAAGTTATTTTTCTGCAGGTATGAACACCTATGCAAACCCAGATGAAAATAGTGCAGCAAGAAATTCAGCCTGGCTGTCTTTATATGGGAAAGAAGAAAGAAAACCAGCCATGTCAAACAGACTTTTGAGTTACTTCCTGATAAGATTTATGGGTTTGGTTGAGAAAGATAACTGCTTTAGCATAAGAGACTTACATTTTTGCATGGCTACTATTGCGNGTAAAAGATTACAGCCCTGAAACAGAAATCAATGTAAACATATACTAAGTGGATTAAAAAACAGCTATCTGATAAATTTTGAAAACCAACTGTAATAAGAGAATCTTCATTTCTTCCAACAGAAAGCAGTCCCTGAAAGGATTCAATATCTATCACTGATTTACAAGCAGCTAGAAAATCATTCCCAGTCATGTTTGTAGAGAACATAAAATTAAAAATTAGTTGCACATAATTAAAGAGGACAGGTCACTAATACAATGCCATCTGGATTGATGGGTGTGCTGGATTCATTTAAACAAGATGCATTTTTAAGCAGTCAAACTGTGCAAGTAAGAAATAACCAAACCCCAAACCAACGAGCAGCAGAAGGACGTTATCCTGGAAAAAGGGCTGGAAGACACTTATCTGAAGACCAAAGGGAGTCCTGCTGCCCCTGAGAGGCATGGAGGAGGCCTGGGGTGTTCCCTGAGGATGACAAGGCTGTTCAGTGTGCTGACACTACCAGTGACATCTTTATTTTGTGCTGTTTCCATTTTATGTGCAACAAATTCACCTAGAATGGGAAAGGAAGAGGCTCCTCACAGCCTACAGCCGGAATATGATGTGCTCATCCCTCCTCCCAGGCTGTGACAGGGCCTGGATGAGGAGGAGTCTTTCCAGGCTGGACAGGTGGGCACAGCATTGGCTGGACTCACTGCTGCTGCTCAGACTCCCTCCGTCCTGCCTGGCCCGGATGACTGCAGTGCAAGAGCCTGTTTATTTTTGCTGAATTAGTCAGATGGGTTCCTGTCAAAGACAAAGCTCACTCTCCAGCAAATCTGATCACATCTAACAAAAATCTGCATAGCTCGGACCCAGAGATCCCAACTTACAGCTGCAAAACCCAAGAAAAGAAACAAGGAATGAGGTAGCAATTATTTTCTTCCCACTTTATGACTTATAAACCCCTTTTCCTCCTTGGCTGCCCAATTTATTTTTGATGACTGCCTTCGATGGCAGCTCCAGAAATCAAACACTTAACCTCTGCAAGTTGCTTCCCTTAATGAATACACAGCAGTTTGCTATTCATTACAGCCAGAAGGAAAAGCCAAATCTGTTTGTGCTGCATTAGCCAGCAGGGCTGTTAAACCCAGCATGGACAGTAGCCATGGCGACCTCCTCGGCAAGGAACTCTGGACTTTTCCAAAAGCTATTGACAGTGCTCAAAACATAAAACAGAAGAAACTTTTTATTATTACTGTTAGTATTTATCACTAGTTTGGAAGAAAATTCACCATCTGTGAAAGATGGCAGCCTGGCAGCACTGAAGGAGCTCACCCACAGACTGGGGATAAAATACTCAAGGTGGTGAGAGTTTATTGTAGGGCACCTGAGCTCTGACCTGGAAATAGAGACCTTTATAATGACACAGCAGTTGATCTCTGGGCACCCCAGCAACCTGCTAAGGGCACTGCCTGATGCTCCACTGCTTATCTCCAGCACACAAAACTCCACTCAGGTCTACCAGGACAAAGCCATCCTGAAGCTGACACGATGATGTTCCTCTGTCTCTAAAGAGGAGAAGGACAAGGCCAAGGATGAGAGCTTCTATGGCAAGAGGGCTCCAGAGGCTCAAGTAAACCTCCCTCAGTCACTGTAAGCACCCAAAGTTGTGAGAAACACCAACCAAAATGTCTAAAATATCCTGCTGTCTCCCAAACACCAGTTAGTATTGACAATTTTCATGTGAGCTGATAAGTAATTTCTCTTCATTTCTTGAGCTGGAAAATCTAAGACAGATCATATAACCTGCCCACAGCCACAGAAGAAGATTTTGTGAGAACCAGACACTTATCTCTTGAATTTCAGTCTTGCTTTTTATTCACAAAATCTTTCCTTTGTTTTGGAGAGGCTATCTAAGTGCCAAGGGTCATCCCAGACTCTTCTGTATAGTCAAAACATCAAAAAGCAGATAGAGACAACCTGGCCAGTGAAAGGAACAATGTTAAGGGCTCTCCAAACCACTTCTCCAAACCACTTGTGCAAACAAGGTCATTTGATTGCTTTTCAAAGCTAAGAAGGTTATTTGAGGATGGAGGGATCCAGGTGGTGAGCTCCCACTATCCAGGGAGTATTTATAAAGGCTGACACACGTGTGACTGCAACAAATAACCAGGGATTGCTCTTTGAGGTCTGTTGAGAGTTTTATCCCAGAAAACGCTGCAGTTCCCAGCAGTGTTCCCATGGGCAGAGGGAACCGTGAGACACGGATCCGCTGGGAGTAGAAGCACAAATTCAACAACAAACGCTCTGTCAGAAAACTGCCAAGCTGCCTGCTCCTACCAAAGGGGATTTGGCAAAAATACCAGAATGCCCGAAACTCAGCAGCCTCTCCTGGCCTCTGTTTGCCAAGGATGCAGAGCCCAGACCTGGCTCTGTCCCCCAGCCCACCCACCGTGCTCCCCACCAAGGTGTGGTCTGCAAAGAGCTCACAACAGGCTCCTCATCACTGCACAGCCCTGCCACAGCAGCCCCTGGGGACAGAAGTGACACTTCCCACCCATGGCAGAGATCAATCAGGTGGAATTGCTGTGCAGGCACTCGAGGGACTCCCCAGCTCCTGCCCAGCCCCACCAGGCAGCTCCGAGCCCTTGTGGCCAGCAGTGCCAGTCCCCTGGCAGCATCCATAGGCAGTGGCATTTGCAGAGGTGGCTGGGCAGGCCAGCACATGCTGGGCACCAGTGCTGGCCACCACACACAGCCTGGCCTCTGAACTGCCAGATCTTCTGGTCTGAAGGCTCTAATCTATGTCCCTGCAAAGCCAGTGCAACTCCTGCCCTCCTCCAGCAGTGTGGGGGAAAACAAAACCTGGACACAGCTTGAGTCTCAACTGCCCTGTGCTTGGTGGATACAAGATTTATTTTTCTCCAACCATCTTCCCCAGCTTTGAGCTAAATGGACACTGCTGAAGACTCTAACATTTCTCATTTTCTATGGTTAAATAAAATGTTGAGAGGCTACAACTCTGGGAGTCACTTGTTAAGGTCAGTCTGAATGAGCATTAACTTGGTTTTCAATGTAGAACACACCAAACAGAATAAACTGATTCGAAGGGCAACTAAAAATGCCCCAAGACCTTTACTCTTCAACATCTTACCCATAAATTTATTTTCAGAATCAAAAAGTTATTCCATGCTGCATTTTTATGTATTTAAGTGAGAATATAGAACACAATCAATAAGGTTGGACTGTAAGATCACCTGGGATAATGAAAGGTGTCCTGCCCATGGCAAAGGAATGGAATGAGACGAGCTTTAAGGTCTCTTCCAACCCAAACCCATCCAGGATTCTATGAATGAATCCATAACCAATCTTCCTCTCCTGACTGAGGTGATTGAAGACATCCTGTACAGAATGAAAGCTGCTGGGTCCAGCTGTGGACACAACATCAGCCCCGTTACCCCCTCCTGGATACAGAGGGAGGCTTGGGCTCTTCACCTTACCCCAGCAGGGGCTGTGAGCGGAGCAAGGGAGGCATGAGGAGCTGCACAGCCCAGCACACCAGAATGGAAAACATCTCTCTGGCTGTTCCAGCAGTTCTTGGAAGAAAAAGAGTCCTTCTCAGAACAGAGAGCACCACCAGTGTTCCATGGCACGGTAGAAGCCTGGTTCAGGGTGTCTGGCAGCAGTCCTGGCCTGGCTCCAGATCCATCAGTCCTCATACACCGAGTGTGAAATGCTCTGGCTCCTGCATCCTTGTGTTTATCACTCGGCTTCGTGCAGGAGCAAGCCCTTGCAAGAATGGAAAGCAGCTGCTCCACTCCTGTCTGAGAGTGCCTACACGAGGAAAGATGAGCGGGCTCAGACCACGGGTCCATAGAAGGGTTAGAAAAGTGTATAAAACCAGGAAATCCTAACTGCAGCATCTCCAGAATCACCTCTCATCCTCCACTGAGCCACTGAGGGGCTTCACAGGAGAGAGGTGTTATCTTTGTGCTTGGCTGCTGTTGGCAGAAATTTCTTTCATTATTTTATCCAATTGCTGCTTTTTTACTGTTCTATAAACATAAAACATAAGACCAGGTTCTCACACCAGTCAGGATGGAAGACACCCAAAGCATTCCCACCAAACCCATTCCAAATGCTGAAGTGTCTCACATCACACAAAACCAGCAGCTACTGGGAGGAAACTTGGAGAGAGCACAGAGACAGATTCAGTCACAGAATCATTAAGGTTGGGAAACACCTCCAAGATCATCAAGTCCAACCTCCAACCAAACACCGCCGTTCCCAGCAAACCCTATCACAAAGTGGATCTCAGAGCAGAGCCAGCAAAATGCATTTCTGAGCATCCAAATGATAAATCCTGCCCAACACCCAACAGCCAGGCCCCTGGCTGGGGGCATCATCAGGAGCATTAGCTGATTTTCCAGCAGCAGCACGATGAGGATGGGGCTGTGGGGTGAGCAGCCACGGCAGGCAGCGCTGCTGCAGGGATGATGGGCATCCCCTGCCTGGTCAATTCACCCTCAGCCCAGAACCAGGCTGAAGCCACATCTTCCCCCTGCCTTTTCCACTCCTCCCAAGCCTCACAGCTCTGCCACTTCCCTGCACAGCTGGGGGATTCCTCCGTTTTGGGGTTTACCCTGTGACAGGGGCGCGTATTTTGAAAAACAAAACCAAAACTTTCTGGTGCCCTCGACTGTTCCCAGATCCTTGGGATGTGTGGCAAGTGGGCTGAGCAATGTTTCTGAACCAAACATTCAGCTTCCAGAGACTATTCCCAGCTGGCTGGGAGCCACCAGCACAAGCCAAGGCGTGGAAAAGCCTCAGCCATGGAGTATGCTGTTAAGTGCCACAACTTACAGTAGGCTCCAAAAACCAAAAATTACAATTTAATTTTTTTTTTTTTTTTTTTTAGTTTTAAATGAGCAACACAAACTTAATGACGTGAAACTTTCTGCCCTTCATTTATTTACTGTTATTTTTTAAGGCCCAGTGTGATTGCATTGCACTGAGCAAAATGTTTGCTGAACATCTCATGGCCTGACTGTGTGAGAGAAGAGCTGAACAGGCCAACAGGAGAGCAGGGTTCAACCCATTATCCAGCATTCAGGCACTTCAGAAACAGTGCCAAAGAAATTAACACTGGACATTTACTGTTTTAAAGTACCGGGCAGTGCAATTTGCAAAATCTATTTCAAAATCTATTTCTCCTAGAAATAATTTCATGATTTAATCAAATAAAGAGGAAAAATGGGTATAAAGTTTAAGTACTGCTTTCACATTGCAGCCTCCAAAATTTTACTGTGCTGTAGTGTGGAGGAGAACTGGACAATGAAAAGTAGAAGTGATCTCACCCTAGTTTAATTTGTGAAAGAGTCACAAGTGAGACATTAGGATAATGTGTTGCATCATTTGGTTTTAGGAAGCTCTATCTCTGCCAGCAAGGTAAGGAAGGAGTCCAAAGCACTTGAGTGTTTACTTTTCCTCAAATAAATCTGCATCTCTCAGAGGGTGGGTGATAGCCAAGCAGGAGTACCCCCACATTCCCAGCTGCTCCCTGCAGGGCTCCGGCTGCCCGGGCTCAGCCCTGTGGCTCTGGTGGCCACCAGGGCTGAAACACAGGGGCCCAGGGCCAGCAGAGCCCAGCCTTTCACAATACCAGGGACTTTTATGAAACTTCTCTCCAGAATTTATGTCCACACATTACCTATTACAAAATATGTTTCTGTATCTAAAGGGAAGCCCCTTTAGTGGCACAGACAGAGGAACAAGCTCTGGAGGCCAAGCACGTCTGATCCCTTGTCTGTTCACCATGGAACCCCAGGCTGGACTGGGCTGGAGGGATCTTAAAGCCCATCCAGTGCCCCCCCTGCCATGGCAGAGACACCTTCCACTGTCCCAGGCTGCTCCAGCCCCAGTGTCCAGCCTGGCCTTGGGCACTGCCAGGGATCCAGGGGCAGCCACAGCTGCTCTGGGCACCCTGGGCCAGGGCCTGCCCACCGTGCCAGGGAACAATTCCTGGATCCCAATATCCCATCCAGCCCTGTCCTCTGGAAGTTTAAAAATATTCCCCTGTGTTCTGCTCATGTTTGCCCATATGAAAAGTTCCTTTCCCTCCTTTTCTTCATAAACCCGCTTCAGGCCCTGGCAGGGGCTCTGAGCTCTCCCTGGAGCTTTCTCCTCTCCAGGTGAGCATCCTCAGCTCTCCCAGCCTGGCTCCAGAGCAGAGGGGCTCCAGCCCCAGAGCAGCTCCATGGCCTCCTCTGGACTGGCTCCAGGTCTTGTGCTGAGGACCCCAGAACTGGAGGCAGAATCATTCCATGATTCTACAAAAAAGTCCCATAGCAAGAAACATTTAAACCCTCATCTGTTGGCCCTGTGCTAATCCACGTTGGATAAACACCCTTTCCAAACCCAGAACTCTGTCCAGCAGCTCCTGAGCAGAATCAGAACCATAGTCACTGGCAGTATCTTGTAGGGAATGCAGATTTATTGATCCAACTCTTGTGGACCTTCCTGCACATCCCAGCATCACCAAAACTTCAGTAGGGACTCAGAGCAGCCAGGGAAATGCAGGAGATGACAAACAATCAATTCCTCCTGGAGCAGGAGGGGAATAATTTATTTCACAGGTGCTTTGTACCTGTAGAGGAGTCTTGGCACGACATCTTAACAACACCTTGCATGCTCCTAAGAGGCACTGAAGGTGCTCTGGGGGATCGTGCAGTGTTAATATAAATATATTAAGAAAATAAATGAGGAGCCGCTTCTGCAAGCTGCAGTGACATCTCATGCAGTCCATTACAGACTGCTAAATTCAGGGAAAATCTTGAATTTTCATCAGAGACAACCAAAAGGTCAGTCTTTCTTATGGGATTTCAGCCATTTGAGTGCCCTTTTGAGCTACAATCTTGAAATTAGGAATAATTCATTCATTACAGACTGCTGATTACAGGAGGGGGGGGAAGGAAACAGAAATTTGACATTTCTTTCCAGTTCACCAAAAGGTCAATCTACTGATTTACAAAATTTATATTAATTTTAACTCTGAGTCTGTCACACTGGGCACAAAGCATCCAATTTGGGGAAATTAAGGTCATTTAAGGTCTCCAGTTGCATTTATCATTTAGAATGCAAAAAAGTTATCAAAGGCAAAGGCAAAGCTGAGGGAGACAATGGCTAAAGTCACAGAAATTTGGAACAGCTACCAACTTTAATACACTAAAATGCATTTTGGTTTAAAAAGAACCCAGATTTTCAGTCTCTTCTTGCCACATACTGCCAGACACCAACTGCCATTGCTTCACAAGACAGAAAGAAGCTAAAGTTTAGGGTGGAACCATCTCTCATGGCAAATCCATCTGTCCCAAAGTCACACTGAACTCATCTGGGCTCACACCATCACCAGGCATTAAGGCCATCAAGTTTTCTTGCCCTCACCAGCCAATTCTCATCCTGGAAATCCTCCACTCAGAGCTTGAAGACACCAAGAGATGAGGACGAGGATGAGGAGGCAGCAGCATGGAACCCATCTCCTCGAGCATCCGAAGCAGAGAAGCAGTGTTTCAGAACTGACTCAAAGGTCATGGGGAGGAGGGTGGGAGGTCTCCTCCTCCAGTTTTGGAATTTGGAAAATAGTGCCAAGCTGCAGAGCAGGACCCAGCCCTGAAAGGCCCTGCTGGGGCTCCCCAGCCCTCAGGACAGCCTTGGCACAAAGCTCAGCTGCCCAGCACTGCCACAGCAGAACTAGAGCAAAGCCATGAGACCTCTCCCCAAAATCCCAAACCCTGTGAGTCCTTGCTGAGCTTCAGGAGTGCTGCTATTTGTAAAAAAGTCACTGGGGAGATCCCCAGCACTGCAGAGCCCACCTTGGGCAATGGCAGTGCTCAGGCTCCTTCCCGGCTTCCCAGGGAAGTTCTGCTCAGCAGCTCTGCATGCCAAGGCATGGAACATTATTCCAAGGTTGGTAAGGAGCCAGGGCAACCCCAGCGCCTGCTCCCCTGCCCTGATCACCAGCCCAGCCCTTCCCTCATCAGGAGCCGTCCCAAGGCAGGGATCAGCCCTCAGCTGCTCTAAACCATCCCCACTGCCAAAAGCCAGCACTGCTGCCCTCCTTTTTTTTTTTCTTTTATGGAAACTTCACTCTGTAATTTTTTTTTTTTTTATAAAGACACACAGAAAAAAAATGGAAAGGTCTGTTCAGGCAGGAGGGAGTGCACTCAAGCTCTTCTGCTTCACACTGACTCTTACACAACAGCCTGACAGGAGCTTCTTCAGGCACGAAAAATTAAGGAAACAATCTTGACATTTTTGTGGTAATTTTGTGCTCCAGCTATAACCTCTGCCCATCAAGCTTTTGTTCATCTACCCGTGTTTATGCTGTATGGAGGTATTTTCGAGCTTCTTAAACACAGAAAGTTGGATTTGACCACTTTCCCTTTGGAAAAACAGCAGTTCAGTGCTTGGTTCTGTCTTAAAAATTTGCCTTGGTACAAGATTTTAAAATAAATTGTTACTTTCTAAACTGTTTGCAAACACTAGTTCCTCTTTGTGTTTCGTTTCTTCAGGGAAAATAATCTAAATCCAATCCACAATCAGACATTTCCTTTTTTTTTCCCTCCTTTTTAATTTAGTAAGTTGTGAATTCATGCATTGACCCAGCTGAACAAAGGGCAAAGGCTGTTAAATTCCAGAGCCCAGGAGATATTCGGTTACTCATTCAAGGCCTTCTACAGAGTTTAAAAATAAATAAAAATGAGCCTTAGCAAGGAGGAGTGGTAGATTTGGAAATGACACTTTTAAATTAACAACCAAAAAGGGGAGAAAGGTAAACTGGAAAGAGATTAGCTGCTCACTGTGCTGTGAGGGAAAGATGGAGAGTGGGTTGGAACTCATTAGCCCAATTACATAATAGATTGTTTTGGCCAAATTCAAAAGCAATAAAAGCAGTGAGAGAAATGAACATTAGGTACCAGCAAAGATGGAGGAGGTGGGGGAAAGAACAAGAAAAGGCTTTTTATGATTTTATTCACGAAACTTCTTTCAAAGGTTCAATTTCAGCAGGGAAGCACCGAGCAGAGGCAGGAATTTGCTAAATAACCAAAATAAGTCTGGGGGTGCCCAACACCAACGCTACAGTGGTGGGGAGAGTGCTGGAACACCAACCAAAGGAGAAAACAGAACTTGAAATTTCCCTGCCTTCCCTTCCTCCTGGCCCTGAAAAATCACATTTCATTGAATTCAAAAGCATTCTGAAATTTTACTAGTTTAGGAAAGATTGAATAAGCATGTAATTAAATTAATTACAGAATCACTGCTCTGCATCCTACTGCAGGAATAGCAGTGAATCAACCAAATGGATTCAAAATCATTTCCTAAATGCTTTCCAGTCAAATAAAACTTCAAGTGCAGCTTCAAACCACTCACGGCACAGTCCACAAAGCCCAACCTCTCAATCAGCTTCCTTCAGCCATACAGGACATGTTCCTAAAGAGCACAACCAAAGCTGGAGGATTTCCTTTCCCAAATAAACAGCAGCTACTCAGAGCTGGATGCCTCCTGTCCTGCCTGCATCCCCTGCCCCACTGGGCACTGCTCAGCTCTGTCCAGGCCAGTTCCCATGGGCAGCCCCCCACACCCTGCGCCTGCACCCTGCACAGGATCACAGAATCATTTAGGTTGGAAAAGATCTCCAAGATCAAGTCCAACCTTTGATTGACCTCTGCTTTGTCAACCAGACCAACTTCTTTTTCAGCTTCTCACTTATCATCCCTGAGCACAAGGAGGAAATGGGAAAAATCCCTCTGCATGTTCATGGCTGAAGGATGCACACAAAGCGCATGCACAAATGGAGGATGAGAGCCTGGTTCCCACCACCATCCCCACAGCCTGTGCAAGCCCAGAGCTGAGACTTCAGGATCTCAAATGTGGCTCCATGTGCTGAGCTATGCTCCTGGCTAGAGTAAGACATCCAGTGCTGGCCTACAAGAGAGCTTCATTCCCTCTGCTGGGACTGTCTGAGATCAGAAGAGCCTCCTTCTCCCCTGTGGGAGAGCAGAAGAGCACAAGCAGAGGTGGATTAGCTATAAAAGACAGGAGCTGTTCCTGGCAAACAGGAGCCCACGAGCAGCAGCACGAGCACAGCAGTGCAGGAAGGGGCACAGGCATCCGCTCCTGCAGGGAAATGGGAACAGCCTCACCTAATGCATGGGTGTTAATGCTTAATGGGCAGGCAGGGTCACAGGCACCCCTTGGCCAGCACGGCTGCAAGCTGTCAGCAGCCCTGGCTGCAGCGGGGCCATCCTGCTGCCTCACAGGAATGCACCGGGGCTGCCTCGCTGCCTCTCCCCCTGGGCCAGGGAGGAGGCCCATGGGCTCCTGGGGGAAGCAGTTTGAGGGTCTGGTAGGAGCTCTCTCCCTGGAGACTCCCTCCCCTTTCACTTGGGAGAATCCAGCAGCTCCTGCTCCCACCACCACCAGCAGCCCTGCCAGCTCTAATGACACACATGGTGTCCCCCTCCAGAAGGGCCTTCCAAAGGTCCCCAGGGCACACACAGCACAGGGGGGCCTGTCACGCTGACCTGAGCATGGCCACAGCAGCACACAGCACTGCTCCGGGGAAACCAAGGGCCGCTGCTGACAGCAGCAATCAAACACAACCGCTGAGCTGGGCACTTGGCGCAAACAAAATGGTGAAGTTCCTCCAGCAGCCGTGCTGCTTCCAAAGACATGTGCATCCAACTCTCCATGGCTCCAGCAGTGCAGGCAGCAGCCAAAGGCAACTTGCATTCCCTACCTTATGGGAGACACTGCCCCAAAATCCCTCATGAGGTGCCAGAGATGAAAACAGCCAAGCAGGGAGCACCTGAGGAGCTGCACCCATGGGTGCTCAGGCAGCAGGACACCAACACCACCTCCTGCTTGCCCAGAGAGAAACACTTATTAAAAATCCAAACAAGAACTCCAGGACTCTGTGTTCAACAAGCTGATGGTCCTTTTGCCCACAGAAAATCTCACTGGGTTCCTCCCCCAGGCCTGATGTCATCACACAGGATCCTTATCTTAAAGCAGAGTGCCCAGTGCCCAGCTGTGAAAGTCAGCTTGAGCTTGTGGGTGTATGCAGGGTTGAGCAGGAGCAAATACAGGCAGGGAGTTCTTCAGATTCTTGCCACTGCAGGAGGAGCTGCACTGTCCCCAGAAGCACCTGCCAGCATGTGCAGCCACACGTGCTGCCTGGCCAGCCCAGAAGCCACCAAGAGTTCAGTGATGGGACGAGCTCCAGTTCCTCACCCAACCTTCCCTGAGCCCAGATACGGCTGCAGGAGCAGCAGGAGCTCCAGCATGACCCTGGACACGCACAGAGTTGGTGCTGTCCCAGCTGGCAGAGATGTGGGGCACCCCATGGGTATTGAGCCGCTCCGTGGCCTGACTGTGATGGAGACCTCAGCCCCCCAAAGGCATTTCCAATTACTGCACTAAAAGGTGTGAAACACTTCCTTCCCACACACACTTGGCCATCTTCAGGGGCTGGGAGCCAAATCTCTCCTTGGCAGAACTAAAGCAGGCTCCAAACCACCCTGGGAAGTGATGGTCTGGGGCTCTTTGGGGCTTGTGCTCCCCTGGCTCATCCCTCCTCTGCCCCTCACACCCACACACATCAACCACACATGCCCATGGAAACATCATCAAAGATCTTCGCAACACAGCTGAGTTTCAGAGTGAACTGGATAAACTGAGCAGTAAAAAACTGCCAAGACCAGCTGGGACTGAACAAAACCTCCCAGAGAAAGCAAAGATGAAATGGGTGAGCATCCCCTGTGCTGACCATGCTCTGACGAGGGGCTGGGACATGCAAGCCCACCCAGGGAGCTTCTCACAGCTCTGCAGGTGGAGGAGATGAGCAGCACCAAGTGAGAGAAAGGGCAGAAAACACTAAAATCAAGCAAACCACTCAAATTGGAGTAGAATTATAAAAAAGATCCAATAGATCCATGCTTTCTGTTGGGAAGGGGTCAAACCTCATCTCAGTTGGCTCCACATGCAGGGAAAACTTCAGCTNAAGGGAAGGGAAGGGAAGGGAATTGTTTTAAAAGGCAAAACAGACAGAAACCACAATTGTGCCATGGACCCATTCTTACCACAGCCTGCAGGCTTGGCCATCCTGTCCAAAAAATACTCTGGGAATAGCAAGGAAACAGTGGAAATCCATCAAGTTTCATTTCACTACTCCTTCATTCAGCACAACCAGACGTGGTGCCAAGGTTTCTGCCAGGACTTCGTCAGATGCAAGGGAGCATGTGGCAGTGGCATTCCAGACAGAATATTACTTGGGTACAGAGATACCAAATGTGTTTTCTTAAATATTCATAATATTTAACTTTTTCCATTATTTAACTTTCTTTTTAATTATTTAACTTTCAAAAAGGCAAATTTTTTACATAGTAGTACTTTAAACACTAATATCAATTTACTAATTTTTCAGTTGAGCTCCACAGAATCCAAATAACAGGGTAAATTCCTCATGTAAATTTAAATGTCCCAAATTGTCTTGATAAACCATCAGACACAATAGCAATGGAGCAGCCACATGTAGTGTGGTCAACATTTTATGGGAAAAAAAACCCCTAAGATATCAAAGTATAGGGTGCTTTATTTCAAAATTCAAGGAGGCAAAAGGTCCTTTACCTCCACATCCTGCTCAGGACCAGCAGTCCCTGCGTCCCTGTCCCAAGGAACAGGGAGAAGGAAAGGCAGACCCAAACTCTGCCAGGCTAAGAACACACTGTCATAAATTCTCATTGTTACAGAAAACCCAGCTGGTTTATTCACAGCCATCCCCACGGTATCACAGCAAACAGAGCAGAGTTTGCTCAGAAATTACTGTGGTCCCTGGTGAAATTAGGTGCTGCCCTCCATTGTCACGCTGATGATAAAGAAGTTGCACATAAAGAAAAACAGCATTGCAGGGAAGATGAACGTTTGCCTGATTCTGGGATTTTACCCTTTTTCCTGATGTGGTGTGCTGACCAAAGGCACGTGCCAGCACCGCTGCCTCCTGCCCCACTGGGAGCAGACACTGCTTTCACCTCATTGCCTGTCACCAGCCCTTTGTACTCCTGGTGAGCCACACCTGAGGAAACCTCAGCAAATTTGGGAAGAAATGGAGCATAAAAAGCTGGAGATGTCCTGTGTGTCTCTTGTCCCAGTCCCTTGGGACAGGATGGGTCAGACACATCAGCGTCCCCTCCTGGCTCTGGACGACTGGTGGCATTCCAGCACAGGGCTGCTGGGATCCTGCATGTGGGGTCAGGCTGCCCAACACGAGCCCTGCTTGGACCCCAGAGCTCTGTGTGAGCCAGACCAGCCAGGCACCGAGGGAGCTGCTCAAGAACCACACCTGTGAGCAAACAGAATCACACAAGGCCAACATCCGCAGGGCACAGCACGGCTGCAAGGTTTCCGGAGAGGGCAGAAGGCTGGAAAGGGCAAAGAGAGCGAGCCTGAGGGTTTCCATGTGTCTTCTCAGGAGCCTTCTAGGACTGCCCTGGAGCTGAGAGCTGGCACAAGAGCCCTGCACACACTGCAGGGCGGAGCAGTAAGATGGGACACAAATATTTTTATATAGCACGTCCTAAAACAGAATTCTCCATTTGGCTTCATCCTAAGAGGAAGGTCCACCTGCTTCTTGGAAAGCAAGGGCTCCAATGGCCACTGCATGGCTCCAGCTGCAAGGCAGAAGTTCCCCAGGTCTTTGGGCATAAAATACAGGTATTGATATAAAAATTCAGGGGAGGTCTGGCAGCAGCTGGAAGGGTTAGTGCACTGCTTGGGGGTGTTTTTGTTCCAGGGCTCAGAGCCACGATGGGAGCTGGCGTGGGGTCTGGTCCCAGCCCAGTGGAGGCAGGGCACGGCAGGGGGGACGTGGCTGGACTGCTCCAGGGCTCAAAACCCAGCTCCTGCTCCTGTCCATGGCGCTGGCAACCCTGGGAATGGTTATTCTTCAACTGCATGTAACCAGGCTAGACCCTGTGAGTCTGCAGTGCCCAGCTCCACCAGACCTGACAGCAGCCAGCAGTGCTGAAGAGCTGGTGCTACACAAGCCAGAGAGCTGCTGCCATGAAGTCGTGCCAGAAAGTGGGGTCAGACCCCAGTGTGACCACAGAGGGATGACAGCTCCAGATTTGATGCTGAGCTTCAATCACACCATGCCTTAAAGCATGGGGGGGAACAGAGCTGAGCTCTGAACAGAACTGATGCTGCAGCAACATTCCCACCAAGGTCACAGCAGTCCCACGAGCTGCAGGTTCAACCACGTCCACGTGAGCGCTGACCACGCTGCAGGCAGAGCTGCCGAAGGACACTTCCGCCTTCACTTCCACACCACTGGTGAACTTCAGTGCTCTGGTTTTAATGGCCCAGTCCTCATGCCCTTACAGTACAAGAGAGGCGAGCCCCTGACTGGCTGAAGTGCTCTGATGGTACTGTGTGCTGCCTTCCTCCTCATATCCATCCTGCTCCTCTTTCTGTTTCCTGCTCCCCTCCACAAGCCAAATTACTCACCAACCTGGCATAAAGCCCTGTTCTTTTTTTTTGATTTTTTTTTTTTTGTTTTTTTAATGTGCTTTTCCAAGATTAGGGACATAAATCAACCCCCAGAAGGGTCCAGCAAACACGAGCCCATGAGATCAGCAGCAGATGACCACAGACAGAAGGGAGAGGACCAGCACTTTGGTCTTTTGGCAACAGCGTGTTCTTGGCCAGTCTCCCTTTCCCATCTTTCAGGCTCTGCTTGCCACCCACTCCTCCCTTCCCCAGGATGACTCGCAGTGTCCTTAACATCCAACAAACGAGGGCTGAGGGAGTTCACACCTCCAGCTATTCAGTAACGCTGCTGGCAAACTCAAGACTGTAACGTGCTGCTCTGCCTCCAGACTGCGCTTGGCAAATCCTCCTCGTAAAAAGCACACGGCTATTTTTAAAGGAAATCCTGGATGCCTCTGAACGTGCAGGCAGCAGGCAGCCACAAAGGTACGCCAAGCCAAGGAGTCTCTGGGCTGGAGCTGGTAGTCTGACACCACATCGGCAGCGCTCCGGCAGCCACGGCCAAGCGGGGAACGAGGCTGCAGCGCCGGCCAAAGCCACGGTGCTGCCGGTGCGTGCCAAGAGACACAAGAGCGTGGCCAGGAGCATGGCGGGAGGATCTCAGGGGATGCAGCAGCTGCTGGTGGCGGTCACGCTCCCTGCCAGGCACAGCACGGCGCTGGAGGCTGTTGTGATCCCGCGCAGGTCGGGCCCAGCAGCACACCTGAGTGTGGGACATGAGCGTGGTTTCGTCAGAGTTGATGCAACCAGGTCAACCAGTGAAGGCTCACTAGAGTGAGAATTTTACTGAAAATTGCATTACTCAGCCTTTAAAGGCTCCAAACGATCCTTTCAAGGAAGAACCAGTGAAAAAAAAGGATTAATTTCTCAAAGTTCAAAGGACAGGATTTATTTTTGGGCATAACGTTTCACTACAAATCCTGCAACTGACACTGATCAAAACCAGCAAAACCACAAACTAAATCTGAAGGACAGGACTGTTGGAAAATCTCTCTCCAACAAAACAGAGGAGTGACAGAACAATTAATGGAGGGCATCTTAGGGTGGCCACTACTTCTACAGGCAGCAGGTCTACACAACTACATCTCTGCCAAGAGCTGAGGTCCAGGGATACATCTTCCCAGAGCAAGGGCTCCTGAGTGTGATGAGTCCCAGCAGCATCCTGCATCCCATTCCCACCTGCCACAGTCCCAAAGGCTCATTAAGATACTTCTTTCACCCCTTTCCTTCCCCCTTCACTGATGCTACCCAACCACAGCATTGGGTGACAGAGGAGCTGGGATTTGAGAGCAGCGCCAGCGCCAGGACAGCCCGGTGCAATAACATCTCATCAGCAAACCCCTCCCTCCACTAGGACTTCTGCTTTTATCTCCTCTTTGTCTGGGCTCCAAGACCCCATAGACCTCTTTTTCTTTTCCAGTACAAGATGCAACTTCTTCTGCTGCCAATTAGATCTGCTGATGGACAAAAGCTTCTCCTCAAAATCTGCATTACTTTTGCACAAATATCTTCCATATATTGGTTTTGGACTTTAATTTCACTTTTCTCTCCTTGAATCAAATTACCATTTTCCTCTGATCATAATTTGGTTGGATGAAATATAAAGTTGGAGGATATCAGATTTGAGGCGAGAGGAAAGCAGAGCACAACAGACATGGTGTGCTCATCTTGCTTTATTTCCCATTCAGCCCCACAGACACCCTGCTCTCATTAGCACTTAATGCAGGTGAAAATAGAGAGGTTTAATATTAAAACAGCATGGGCATATGGAAAACATCCACCTGGACCTGTTGGAACTTGCCCAATATCACTCCCAAGCTCCTTCTCTATACAAGGAGCTTTTTCACTCCTAAGACTGTAACTCCTCCTTATCTGGGCTAATAGCATTCAATATGAAACCTCTCAAATCCCATTTGAAAACCAAAGAATTCAAAAATTAAGACATTTCTCCGCTCCACCAGATACGTAACAGCTTAAAGAAGACCATCCTGCCATCGTGGAACAGGCTAACCAGGTCTTCTGGTTCCACCTGAGCCCCAAATTGCGAATCCAGGGGCTGCTGCTCTCCCACCCTACAATCTCATTTATGCCAAGGAAGGATCTTGCTACTTCACTGCCTGCAAGGAAAGGAAGGGTTGTGAAGAACAATCAGGAGGCCCTCTCTGGGATAAGGACCCAGAGTGTGGGGCTGTGCAGAGAGTGGCACCAACGCTGGGCACAGCTGGACTCCTCGTTCAAGCTGAGGGAGCTGGCAGCCCCCAGCCAAGCACACAGGCAGGGCTGCGGGTCTGAAACGCCCCATGCAACTGGTGTAATGCTTCAAGGGACAAGCCCTAATCTAGGAACAATGGATCTGGTGGCATTCCCGGCCGGGTGAATTCCAGCCTCCAGCGAGGATGTGACACCAGGCACGCGGCGCTCGCTGACACGGAAACCCATCCGCTGGCGAGGCACTGCCCGTGCAACCACAGCTCCCCAGGAGCAGCCCCGCAGAGCCACACGCTGCAGCCGCTGCGGGCTCTGCCAATTTCCTCCCAAACTTGCTGAAATCTGCACCATGGTGGCGGCTGGGTGAAGAGTGGGGATTCAAACTCCAGGAATGTCTGTGAGCAGACAGCGATGAGGCATGTTGGTGGAACCAAGAGAAGTGTCCACTGCTGGTAAAACCTCCCTGCCCTAGGCCGTGGCAACTGATCTAGCATGGGAGCCACAGAATCCATCCTTACAAAAACAGAACAAAACAAGATCTGCTGGCATTGTCGATCCTACTCTCCAAGCCAGGGTAAGCAGGCAGAGGGGAGCCCATCTGCCCCTGCATCAGCCACCAGAAGAATCCCCAGTTTTCCCAGCCTGTTTAAGCCAACCCATTTTTCTAAAGGAAACGTTAACCACAGTGGGATATCAAGATACAAGACTGCTTTTAATTACATATACAAAGAAGTCCATAACACTCCAGCTCTCTGCAAGGGCAGCTTGCTGAGAAAAGCAACTCTGATCAAAGCAGGAAAATCTAAATCGGGTGAGCTTAGCGAGAAACTGCATAAATTGTCCCCAGGTTTTTATGCACAAAACTCATGAACTTCCAGTCAGAATGTGTTTTAGTGGTGGCATTATCTTTCCTTCTGATTTAGCGCCTGCTAAACTTAGAGAGGGATTTGTCCCTCTCTGTTCTGAACTCTTGAGGCCACACCACAAGCCCTGTGTCCAGTTCGAGGTTACTCACATCAAGGAGGGGCTGCAGTGTGTCCAGGGCAGGAATGGCTCCCCCCTGGAAAGGGGCTGGAGCCCCAGGAGGGGCTGAGGGAGCTGGGCAGGGGCTCAGCCTGGAGCAAAGGAGGCTCAGGGGGCCCTTGTGACTCTGCACAACTCCTGACAGGAGGTGACAGTCAGGGGGTTGGACTGTGCTCCAGGGAACAGGGACAGGAGGAGAGGGAACGGCTCAGGCTGGGCCAGGGGAAGGCAGGGTGGAAACCAGGATGAATGTCTTCCAGGAAAGGGTTGTCCAGCATAGGAATGGGCAGCCCAGGCAAGTGTTAGAGTCCCCATCCCTGGAAGCATTTAAGAAATGACTGGACATGGCACTCAGTGCTCTGCTCTGGTGGAAAAAATGGTGACCAGTCAAAGGTCCTCTTCTGCAAAAGGTATCTTCATCTGACAGGTCTTCTCTAACCTGACAGTCATGAAGGTCATCAGAAAAAGCTTCTGGCCTGGCTGTGGCGCAGGGTCACCCCAAATTCACAGGTGAGTGCAGTAACAAGGCTTTTTCTTGGTGCAACACAAAGACTTCAAGGTTTCTGGCAAGCTGCACAAACCTTTTTTTAAAAACAGCATCCCCACAACGTGAAGGTGCCCAAGTGTTTTGCAGTGCCCTTTGCTGATGAGAGCTCCCAGCACAGGACCCCAACTGGGTCCTGGACACAGATGCTCCAAGCACGCCCTGGAGGCACAGCCCCAGCCAGAGGCATCCAAAAGCTCATTTACAAACGGGCTCTTCCCAGATCTCCTGCTCCAAACCCTGTCTCCAGTGGACAAGTTTCCTCTGCTAGCTTCTGTCTACTCTGAATATATCTAAAGAACTCTTTGAAGTCAAAATATTCTTAGCAATTAGATTTTCTCTATTTCTTTCTGCCTTCCTAATTATCCTTTTAACTGCCTTCTGCTTATTTTAATAGATCTTCCTATCCTCCTCCTTACCAGACTGTTTATACTTTTTAAAAGCCTACTGCTTACTGCTCCTAATACTGTTTACATCTTCACTCAGCCACCTCAGCTCAATTGCTGCTTTTTTTGCCTGATTTCAGAGTCAACCAGGGGAAATTTCCTCTCTGATATCTGCAGCAGTTTGTAAATACCTCCCATTTTGTCTACAAGAGATTTTCTGCAATAGGTTCCCTTTTCCACAACAGGTTTCCTCTTGGGAGAGGAAACAGAGTCTCCTCTAGACCACAAGTGCTTCCATAAAATTCCATATTCTTCTATATTGCTCTAAGCACTTTTCTCTCGGCTGCTCAGCCTATTGCTTTTGCATTAAGAATATAAAGCAGATTATTTAATGACTGAGTCCCATGTGTTCCCTAACTATCTTATTCATTATCATTTCCTGCCTCAAAAAGTAAACAAATATCCTTTTGTGCTCAATGTTACAGGAGATTACCTATGAATTTCTTCAGTTCTATCTCTACTAGGGGGGGAAAAGCCACCTGGAAGTACTTTGGCTTCATGCAAAGGCTTGCACCAGGGTGTAGGTGATGGTCTAGAGTACCCCGTAGGGCTTGGAAATGAGAATAATTTAGGGTCCATTTAGTGGAACCTAGAGAGTAAATTAAAGGGAAGCTGACTCAATATTTCCTCTGTTCCTTATAATGCTTCCCCAGCCATCTGCTCTCAGACACTGGGAAACAGGACACCAAAACAGAGACAGAAAGTGGGATCTTTTGTGAAGCCACAGAATGGCCATTCTTTACACCATAACACAGCTCTGCCCTGCCTCACTGCTCTGAACCCTGAAGCACTTATTTCACAGACAGAGACCAAGCACCAGCACCTAGCATGCTGCACCCACAGCTCCCCTTGGTAGTTTGTTCTAACAGCCAATCTGCCCTGCTGCTCAATATTTCCGCCTCCTACTTTTAAAAATATTTTTTGCGTCTTCATTTTGTCATCTCAGTGTTTGGATCCTGCTTCCAGGTATTGTTTCTTGCTATGCACTTCGCTAAAACCAAGGGCTCTGCTACCTGCTTTTTTAATTTTCTGCTTTTTAAACCTGTGGAGAACTGGCTCCATGAAGATAAAAATCAGCAAGTGAGGGCTTTTGTTTTTTTTGGCAGAGAGTTTCCCAAAATATGGTGCACTTTCCCAAATGTTTAAGAACAAACTCTGATGAGTATTTCCTTCGACTCCTCAAACTGTTCCACTCCACTCACATGTTCTGTGTCTTCTCCAACTTTGCAACATCTCTTAAGAAAATGAGGAAACTGAAAATGGGGATAATGAATTACAGCACAGGCAACAGCAGAGCTCTTCTCACCCAGCTCCCTCACTGTGGCATGCCCCCACTCCCAGGCTCAGTGTCACTGCTCACCCTGCAGCATTTGTCCCTTTCCCACCCCAAAGCCTGGTTTGGCACTTCTGCTCCTTGTTGGTCTCACCATACCAAAAGCAGATGCAGCGCCACCCCTCCAGGTGCAAAATCCCAAGATTCATGTCAAAGTTCACGCGATGGAGACCCCAAACCCCTGTGGGCAGCTGCAGCCCCTCCTTCCCTCCCCCCCATTCCAATGCCCGTGGTCACGCCAGGCTCTGTTTGCAGCCTGGCTGACACCAGCTAACGCTGTCATTTTGGGGAATGACACCAAATCAGCCGTTGTGCCAGCTCAGGACACACTCCCTCCATCCCTGTCCTGGAGCACAATCCAGTCTGACACTGCCACTGAGCGCTGCCCTGTGCTCTCCTCCCACACTGGCCAGGCCAAGGCAAGTACAACAGCAGCACCCAGCAAACCCTCTGGTATGTTCTCACTTGATCCAAAGCCCATAGGAGAGAGACGGAAGCCCAAGGGGCAGGCCCAGCAGGAGTGCCTAGGGAACACCAGCCCAAGGAGCAGCTGGAAAGCCCTGCCCAGCCCCTGGCTGAAGCGGGCCCTGGCAGCTCCTGTGCACATGGGCTGAGAGTGGATCGTTCCTCCTCCTTACAAATAGGGAACAGAAATATTTATTAAACATGCCTAGTTTTTCTGCTTTATTATGCATTTTACCTCTCCTCAGCCGTGATAAGTCTACACAAACCATTATTAGAATTCCTTTTGTTCCTAATACAAATACTTTCTTACTGTTCCTTGCACTGACAGTCACCAATTTTTTCCCCTCATGTTTTTAACTTCCTTTATCCATTTTCTGCACTTGATAACTTCTAACTTAAGGATAACTGTCATCTCTTCCTCTTAATATTCTTTTTTTTTCCCTTTTATTCTGTTCTCATTCTCACCAGCCTGGTGCTGCCCTGTGCATGGGAGCTCAGCCTGCAAGGGAGGGAGGGGAAGCAGGAGAGGAGGGCTCAGGCTCCTGCCCTACATCAGCTGCACCCGACGTGGAGACCAATTTTTAAGCCCAGACTATGGCTCTCACTTTATGGCAGAGACCGTACTTTGCTAAAAAGCACCTGCAAATGGCACAGAGGACAGCAGATCCTCAAAAAGTGAAACTCAGGATCTTTTTGTGAAATCCCACCAGACCCCACCTGTAACCAGGCTGCAGGCTGGGAGCTGAGGAGGGCTTGAGCCAAAGGCATCCCCTCCAAGAAAGCTAGACACCATCAAAAACAAAGTGAAAACAGATGCCAGCATATAAAACCTATTTAAACTAAAGCCTGAGAAAATCAAAGTTACAGGAACATCCAGGGTAAGTAAAACATTTTCTATTGATGAAGTCATAAATGTATGCCTGAAGAGCTTCATAAAATTTCAGGTAGGAGACAAAAGACTCAAGGCATGGCAATCCATATCCAAATTACATAGGAATGATGGAGCTGTGTTGACAGAGGAGCAATGTGTAGCCCAATAAATGAAACAAGATTATTATAACAGTAGCAGAGAACCCTGATGGACTGGGAGCCCATCCCAGAAAGGCAGAGCACAGAGGGATGGATGCTCAAAATGCCAAGGAACATCAGAGGCTGCAGGCCTCTGACAAGGCAGGAAACACAATTTCAGGCAGAGAAGAATTCAGATAATTCCATAGACTTGCAAATGTGAAAGCCAGTTTGATGTAGAAATAATGCTCAAGGTCCCACACAGGACTTCTGTCCCCACACTGTGTCCCCAGGCACAGCACATCAGGGCATCCCAGAATGGAATGGGGTGGGAAGGACTTTAAAGTCCATCCAGGGCCACCCCTGCCATGGCAAGGACACCTCCCACTGTCCCAGCTGCTCCCAGCCCCTTCCAGCCTGGCCTTAGGCACTGCCAGGCACAGCTCCTCTGGGAATTCCATCCCAGCCTCTCTCCACCCTCCCAGGGAACAATTCCTTCCCAATATCCTATCTAACCCTGCCCTTGGCCAAAAGTGAAGCCACTCCCTGTGTCCTGTCCCTCCATCCCTTGTAAAGTCTCTCTCCATGCTTCTTGTAAGCTCCTTGGAAAGCCACAATTAGGTCACACCAAAGCCTTGTCCTTTCCAGGCTGAACAATTCCAATTCTCCCAGCTTTTTCTCACAGAAAGAATCATTTGATGATCCTATAAACAGGAACATTTGTTAAGAGTGTTAATGGAGCATCTAAAAGGCCTTGCAGGTGAGATGGAAAACTTGGAGATGATTATCACCCACCAAAGGGGGGTCTGTTAAACAAATAATCATAGTTTACCAGCAGAGTGGAAAAGACCTTTAGAAATAAAGACACCCTCAGAAAGAAATCCAAATTAGGACAATATCAGCTCTAGGAAGCTACACTTTAAGCCATAAAAACGTCAATCCAGAAAAACATTTTGAGAAACAGGTCACTGAAGGAAAAAAAGAAATTACAAATCAAACACACAAGCACCAAAAATCTGCCAGATTCTGGTATAAATCAAGCACTGAAGATAAAACCACAGGATAGAAATTCAACTTCTTTGCACCAGTGCTCATTTGTGACAGGGCTCGGCACTTCCCTTCCTGGATTCTTCCTTCATGAGGAATGAGCTGAGCTTCAAACTGTGGGGTCACCAGGAAAAGCTATGACATGCCTAACAAAATTAACAGCAAAAATCTAAAAATCTCCAGGGCCCAACAGCATTATCCCTAAAGCCTGAAAGGCATTAAGCTATTAAAATCACCCAGCACCCCCAAAATCACTGCTATCCACCTATGAACCACCAAGCTCTGAATGTGACCCTACTGTTTCAAAAGGGCTCCAAGGAACTGCAGAACTTCATTTTTGTGGCAGAAAAATTACTATAAACTATAAAGTAATTTAAAAAGAACCAAAAAAGCAGGACAATTAAAAGTCAGTGCTCCCAGAGATTAAAAAGGAATACCAGGAGTCACTCTGGTTCCTGCAGCCACTGGGTTCTGAGCACTGCTGGCAAGAGCCAGTTGCAGGGAGAACAGGGAGTGGTGCACCCAGACTTCCAAAAGCTTCCAAAAGAGTTTGCTCTGCGAAGGCTCTTGTGGCAAGTGCACTCACAGCACTTTCATATGCACAGGATGAAGTAAGAAGTCACCTCATTGATTAACCACTGATTAAGAGAGGGAAAATAAAGGGCACGAACAGTTCATTATCACAGTGGGGTCCCGCAGACATCTGCTCCGAGCACCGGGCGGGCTTTGGGGAAGGGAACAGCGCAGGGAAAGCAGCCCCGTGCACCACATCGAGGTGCCAAAATGAGCCATTAGCATTCACCAAGGCAAGCCAGGAGGCACAGGGGCACCTCTGCAGCAGCTGAGTGCCTTGGATGGAACCAGCGACTCATTACGGGCATAGGGACAGAAATGCACCCGGGCATAAAGCTGCACCCACGGCCCCTGCTGATCCACCTGCAAAGAGACTGCAAAACAAAACAAGAAAGCACACAGGGGCAAGAAGGGTGATCTGGCCAGGTAAGCTCCCGTGCCACGGACAGGGCGGCCAGAACAGCCCCAAAGAGCAGCACTTCAGGGAAAAGGGACACACGAGATGGCTCGGCTTTGCTTCCCAAAGTGCAAAGTTAAACTCTAAAAATAAACCCCACAAGCAAGCGAAAGCAAATATTTTTCAGCCCCCTATTTGCCTAAATAAATTGCAGACGCTGCAATTATCCAAATGATTGCCTTGGCAGTGGGTAATGCCAGGCTACGGAAAATCCACATCCCAAGAGGTCGCAGCACATCCTGGGACAAGATCTGAGGAGCCTCCAAAGGGTGGGCACAGCACTGAGGTGAGAAAGAAGAACCTGAACCAGTGAAAAATACAGCTCTGACAGTAAATCATGTCCCATAGCAGGAGCTACACAGAACCCATGTATGGGACAGCTGGCAAGACTGCAGGCTCACAAGGAAAGCCCCAAACCAGCCTGCATCAGCGTTTTCTTCTTCTAATTTACAGAGTTGGTCACCCCACAACACCTGGTGATGGAGAACTGGAAATCAGAGCTGCTGATGACCTCTGAAAAGGCATCCCCTGTATTGGAGAGGGCACAGAAACAGCCAGGGAGGGCAGGAGACACCGAGGACCTCAACCTCAGTGAGCAGAAAGCTCCTGCAAAGGGACAGAGCTGAGAGCAAAATTCCCTCTGCCTTGAAACAGAGGTGGGGAAACACAGCAGTGCAGCAAAGGAAAATAGAGAAGGACAGACTTGAAGAGATGTCCAAGGGGGGAAAATGGTTATGATCCAACATCTCACCTTGCCCATGCAGAATTATCAATAGTTCTTGCACAGAAATTAGGAATGGAGCCCTCAGCACTTCCACCCAGTGCTGGGTCACCTTTGACACCCCTAAATAATCTCCAGGAAAAAAGAACAGCCCTGAATTCTTTGAGTTTACAGCCTGAAGCTTGGAAAAACATAACAAAAATAATTGGAGAAAAAGCTGAAAACTTATGTCTCCCCCAAAAAAAATGTTTCTGCAGTTTGCTTCTGAAAAATTTCCTACTGCTTTTTTTGGGTTTGTGGGATCATTAAAATAGCTGAGCTGGGAACGTCATGACTTGGTTGGTTTGGCTAATAAAGAGTACCTTCTGGGCTGGAACACTGGGGATGTTTATGGGGAAAAAAAGGCTTTTTGTGAAGGAAATGGAGCCAACTATTGATATGCAAAATAGACCAAATGATTATTTATATAGGAAACTATTCTGACATGATCAAACTTTAAATATTAAAAAAAAAAAAAAAATCCAACCCAACACTTTGGCAAAAAAGGAACTAAAAGTAGTATTCCTGGTGCCAGAATATTGCTAAATGAGAGGTTGTATTAATGGATTTGTATTTCTTGTGTGAGGGCCCTCCTGCCATAGAGACAGCTCAGGTAGAGGGATGGGGTATTTTGGAAACAACATTAGCCAAACACTTGAAAATTACATAAATCAAGAGGAGACAGATTTTTTTTTTTTTTTGCTATTTTTGGGTGGGAGGAAGGAAGAGCCTTGAAAAATGTAAATATTCAAATGCAATTTTTTCCTCCAGAATGCTTTTTTGCTCATGATAGTCTCCTAACAAGACTAACTCCTTTTGTCCTGCAGAGGCAAAGGGACAGGCTGGAGCCCAGGAATTAGGGAATGTTTCACTGACTTCAGTCAAAGCTGCTTGTAGGGAAATTTAACCACAAGCTTAAATCCCCACAGGACTCATCCCCAAGTGAATTCCAAAGCAGAACAAAAATTAAAGATTGAAGATTAAAAATAAAAAAAAATAATTTAACAAACCCCAAACCACATCTCCTATGAGGAAAAGTCAAGACAGAAATGGAAAATTCCTTGCTGGCAAGGATGCTAATTGCATACCTTGTGCTAGGAGCTGAATATCATAAATTTCTACATATATATTTAATTAGGTTAATTTGCAAACCGTAGACATATGTCTGCTTAAAGCAGACAGGAACATTTCATTTTATACATTTTAAATCTCACATAATGAACTCCAATCACAAGCAGTGTTTATGCTGCAGGAGGATGGCCAAGGAGCTCCCTGTCAAAGGAGGGAAGCACAAACATTCTCCACTCACACAAACAAACAAACAGCCACAACGTGGGACTTATCTCCCCCACCTTATCAGGAACCGAAAGCAAACGCAGCACTCTCAGCAAATCCACTTTCTGGCAACCAAACCAAATCAGATTAGATAGAAAAAAATTAAAAATTAAATACACGCAATATTTAAGGAAAAGGGACCTAGATTTTGAGGTTTGTTCTCATTTCCGAAGGGCATCACTATTCCCTCCATGTGCATCATGGAGGATATCCACAGCTGGAAGAAATCCACAGGATCATGAATGCAGCCCCTGGCCCTGCCCAGACCCCCCCAACCCCACCCTGTCCATCCCTGGCAGCGCTGGCCAAAGGCTCCTGGAGCTCTGGCAGCCTCGGGGCCGTGCCCATTCCCTGGGGAGCCTGGGCAGTGCCAGCACCCTCTGGGGAAGAACCTGGCCCTGATCTCCAATAAATGTTCCAATGGACCCTCCTACATCTCTCCTGCATGTGCCAGCACTCCCGGGAGCAGCACAGAAGCACATGGGATGCGAGGTGGTTCTCTGACCGATCTCCACCTTGAATGCTCTCTCTGGATACATTTACAGTTTTTATTCCTCACCCTTCCCAGCTCCAGGCACAGCAGTTTCCTCCAGGCTGTGTCTCTGGCATGTCCTGACAAACCCCATGGAGCAGAAATGCCAATTCCAACGGCTGTTATCACCAATCAGCCAAATTTAAAGGCCTCTAAAATAAAGACACATAAGAAGGTAAAAAATATCCCTCCCCTGGCGTTAATATGCAGTAACCCCCAGTAGTATTAACCATAAATAGAGAGATGAAGCCAAGTCAAAACACAGCCCAGGGCAACCTTCCTGGTGGTCACTCATTAATTCCTTCCCTGGTGAAGCCCAACTCCAGCCCTGCCAGCCCCCACCAGCAACCCCAGGGCCACCAAATGCCAGGTCCCACCCTGTCCCCATGTGTCACTGCTGCTGCTATTGCCCCTCAGCATCTTCAACAGCATCCCCTGACTGCAAAGAGAAATCCCGCTGATTCCCAAGGGGATTTTCAGAACCCCTCTGCCACCAGCCTGATCCAAATCCAGCTGTCCCTCCCTACGGAGGTTTCCAAAATTCATGCACAAATTCAAAAAGGTACTTTATTCCCAGCCAATAATTATCCTGCGTTCTTACAACTCGCTCTCTTCCCACCCTCAAAATCACAAATATCTCACAAACGCCAGTGAAAGCTCAGGATTTGCAGCCCACAGAGTAAGGCAAATCAGACCTCAAGTGACAGATTTACACCCAGAAAAGCAGGAGCTATTCTTGGGTTCCGAGCCAGAGCCCTACTGGGGCTGTCTGCACACTGTTCTCTGGGATGCTCCCAGCTCAGCCTCCAAACTACATCCACCAGCCTGCAGACTTAACACAAGAAATTGTATAAATCTGCTGGAAATGCGCTTCGTTCATTCATTCTCTCCTCATATAGCCAAGTAAACAGAATAGTAGTAAAGAAAAAGAAAATCTCACCAAAATACAGACAACTCCATTTCAAGTGTGCACCCCAAAAGCTCTGCAGCACCCCAGGCCCTGCCCTGCTCCTCTGGGCCAGCCCATGTTGCTCCAGGTTTTCCTCCAGGTTCCCCTCCCGGCTCTCCCACACCAGCAAAGCTGCTGGCTTTGGTTGCAGTTTTGAAAACTGAGATTTAATACTTCTAAAAATAGGTCTAAAGCAATTAAATACTTGCACTAAAATTGTTCTTAACATACTGGAAGCAGTAAATGACGGCCCTTCAGTGCAAGCACACCCAACTTCTGAAAACTGACTTCTGCTGCTATTTTCAGGCAGGAAAGGATACCTACACCCACGCAGAGCAAAAAATTAACTTCCATAAAATTACTGCTGCCTGTGTGTATCTAGTAAAATTAAATCACAACAAGTATTAAATCCTGAAGAGCCAGGAGACACAGTGGTGCCACCAGAACACCAGCATGCGACCACATATGGCCCATCCAGCCCGGCTCAGCTCACTGCCACTGGGAAAGTCTGACAAACCTGGCTGCTCTCACTTCTATCAGTGGCTGAGACACCAAACCTTGTGTGGTAACATCCCTGATTTCTAAACCAGGGCAGAAAACACCATGGAGCTCCTGTGCTCCTGGCCCAAGCACAGCATGGACCCAACAGCCCTCCCAGCACCCCGGAGCCACCAGAGAACCTCACTGCATCCAGGAGCGTCTCAGGCACATCCATATGCACACACAGGTATTGATCCCTCAAATACCTGTGGCAGCTCCTCGAGGCTCCAGCAGCTCCTCTCTGCTCCTCACTCTGACATTCATGTTTCCCTTTGGCAGCCCCTTATCAGTGCAGGCAAATTCTCCAGTCTCTACTTCCAGCCTTATTCTCCACATTACACCAGCCAAATATAGATGTGAAACAAGCAGGAGTGCTGGGAATCACAGGCAAGGAAAACCTTGCCTATATAATTAAATCTTTGCAGGTACAGTACAGCAGCAAAACCTTTCTAAGCACACACTGGAGTGCCTTGGAAATACAGGTGAGGAAAATAAAGGGAGGGACTTCCAAGGAAAGCTGCTCCAGCAGAGGAATTGGTGCGATGACACTGCTCCTGCCACCAAAGAACACAAGGCTTGGCCACCCTCAGCCCTTGCCATGGGGACAGCCCCATGCCAGGCTGACCCAGGGCTCTGCAGTTTCACCCCAAAAGAGCCACATGTTCTCCAGCTTCTCCAGAGGCAGCACAGCTCCATCAACCACAAGTCCCATCATGGAGCAGCAGCCTGAAACTCTGCCTTGGCCTCTGCCAAAAGTCACCTGGGCACACCCACACGCAGGGAGGCACAGGCAGGGGGTCCAGCTGCTTTGATGCCATCAAGGGGAGCAGAAGGTGCCCTGTTCCCCCCACCTTGCCTCTGCTCCCCAGGCTGCCCCAGGCAGCATCCCAGCTGGAGCAAGAGCTCCCAGCGTGCTGGCACAAGCCTCTGCAACCTGGTCAGTGAACCAGAGCTAACTGCTACTCAGCTGCCAAAACCTGAAAAACACAGGCACAAGAACTCTTCTCCATGGGTACAGAGAAGCTTTGATTAAGGGGATGGATTCTAATCTACCTGTGTCACTGCCATGCTGCTCGTGCCCTCCGTGCTGCATCCTTCCCCAGATGCACCACTCAGAATAGGAAGCCTCTTTGCACCTTCAATGAGCACAGGGGAGAATTGTCTTTATTGAATCTCTTTTTTCTGCCACTGCTTGCTTTGGGAGAGTCCAACAAATGAAGCCCAAGTAACTCAGAGAGCCACCATGCAGCTTGCCCAGCACCTCCCTGTGTATTTACACACACGGGAGATGACCTGGGTCCATCACTTGCGTCTGACACACATGTCCCAGCATCAGCAAAGTAATTTCAGTGTGGGGAAGAACCCTCACTGCTGAACCCAGCCCAACGGATGATCAACACTGGCACTAAGCATCACACCCCCCACAGCCCCACCACCAGCAGTGAGAGCCCTCAGCAGGAGACAGCAGAAAAGGTCCAGGGACGAGTGGATCCAACAGACTCAAGGTCTGAATATCAAACCTCAACCAAGGGACCACTCTGGCTGTGACCCGAAACACCAAGGGGCGAGTGCATGGCAGCTTTAATGTCTCCAGCAGGCACACCTTGGGAAGAGACCTCCTCTGTAGAAAGGGCATCTGCTCAGCCTTTCCCCCTTCCAGAGGAGACACGCGTGTGCAGCAATGCTTCCCACATCCCACAGGTCACCTGAACATGCAGCAGCCACATCCCAGCTTCCCCATGGCCAGGCAGGGATAGCACGCACCAAACCCTGCTCCCCAAACCATGCAGAGCCCCCCACATGGCTGCAGCCACGGGTTTTGGGGAGAAACAGCTGTTGCTGAAGCCACCATCAACTCAACCTTCTGCTTATTATGTTTGATTATTAAATTTTGCATCTCTTGGTTATGCGCCCATGTGAAAAGCTCTATACACATGGTCTATATTATATGTTACATATTCTGTATTACATAGATTAATGTTTTTCCACTCTCTGTTACAACTTTACCCCACTGTCACCAGAGCCAACAGGTCACCAGGAGCTGCTCCTACACAGGCCCCTTTCCCACACACGAGCCATTGCCTTCCCGAGTCCCTTTTCCCACTCCTGGTGCCATGGTTTAAAAATTCAGCTCTCACGTGACAAGGCAGAGCCACTGTGACAAGCTGCACCAGAGCCCTGTGCCCCTGATGAAAGGCACATTGCAAATGGTTATTTTTCATATACTATCCATGGCAAACAGCAGCATTCATTTCTATTCCCTTGCTCCAGACAAATCAATGATTGTTAATGCAAAGTCAACACGTCCAGATGTAGTTTGCATACTAGTTAACCACTAAATTGGCATCACATAGTACAAAATAATCAAGAGACATTCAAGGAACCAAACAAAAGCAAAAAGAAGGCAGATGACTAGCAATTAATCCATAAAAAGACCTTTAAAAATTAGAAACTTCTTCCCCAGAAAACACGGTACGGCCAAACAGAATCCGTAAATGCGAAATTCCAAATATGCGCAATGCTTGATGCACAGAAATGTAGAAATTGCAAGAAATAAATATCTCCTGGGGCCATTTCCCCTTGTTCCTTACCAAAAACACCCACAGCCGCCAGCAGCACTGGCAGCCCCTGCCCAGGTGCCTCTTCCCCTTGCCCCACTTGGTACATTATGTACAAATAGTGCCCGATCAGGCAGAACCCACATTTTGGAGTGGCTCCCCACGGCTGGAGGACCACTCTTGACTATTTTACAGCTCCCAGCACACAAATATCACCTGAAGGATCCAAGCATGAACTGGAGCAAGCCCAGAGCCCGGTGCAGCACTGCAGGGTACGGGGCTACAAACCCTGGGGATGTGCCACCCTTCGGGCCCACCCATATGCCACAGCAGCCTGGGCGGGCTGGCACAGCCCCCTGCGCCTCTCCCAAAATCTGAGCCATGCCTGAGACGCTCAAGCTGGGGATGCTCAAGCAGAGACCACCAGTGGCTCCATGGGCAGTGCAGGGACCCGACAATGCCACCCATCCAGAGCCAGTGTGGCCTTGCAGGACCTGTGCCTTGGGGGCTGTGCCTTGGGGGTTGTGCCATGGGCACCACAGGAGCATCCAGGACCTCATACCAAGTCCTGCCATGCCATGGTGGAAAGGTCGAAGCCCATGAACAGACACAGCATCCCAAGAATTATTGATCCACAGAATATCCTGAGCTGGAGGACCACACAGGGATCATGAATGCAGCCCCTGGCCCTGCCCAGACCCCCCCAACCCCACCCTGTCCATCCCTGGCAGCGCTGGCCAAAGGCTCCTGGAGCTCTGGCAGCCTCGGGGCCATGCCCATGCCCTGGGGAGCCTGGGCAGTGCCAGCACCCTCTGGGGAAGAACCTGGCCCTGCTCTGCAGCCTGAGCCTGCCCTGGCATAGTGGGCACAAATCCTGACTCTGTATCAGTATGACCCTTAGAGCAGGTTTAAACCCTCCTCCCCCACCCTCAAAAAATTAAAAATTAAATTATCTAATTTTTAGAACACTAATTCCACTCTAATTTCACTCCTGCACTTGCATAATTGCAAACATGACTGTGCATCACCGGGGCCACATGACTGCACCCGTGAACTGAACTATTCCCAGCGTTGCATTATGGCAGTGATATATATTTAAATTATCCTGGAGTCATGCAATAACCTCCCAAGGTTTTATATGGCATTTGTATAAATATTATCTACTACTTTAATAATATTATGTCTGTTTTCATTCTCAGATGAAAATATGTCACTGAAAAAGAGATCCTGAAGTTTTTTCTTTTTTAAAAAATACATTTCAGTTATGTCATAAGAAATCTGTTGGTATCACTCAGCTGAGCTCCCTCCCTCCCCTTTCTCTTCCAGACTGCCAACAGCAATTTTGAAAAGGATAAAATATTGATCAACTTTCCAGAAGAAAAAATTTTTTTTAAAAAGCAAGAAAGAAAAAAAAAGAATGGGGGAAAAAAATCCCCCTGAAGGCAGACTGCAATGAAACATTATGAAATCTTTTCCAGTCAGGAGCAGGTTTGTGCTGGAAGGGCAGGCAGAAAGGTGAGCGGCAGAGCCATTACAACCCCCAGCCGCGGGAGCTGGTGCTGGAAAGCTGCTGCTCCCCAGGGAGTTGAAGATGGGAAAGGTTGCAGTTCCCACACTCAGCATCCCCCAGCACAGGGAGGACACGGCCTCGCCCCCCAGGCTGCAGAGGGCACGACAGCACCCCCAGCAGCACCCAGGATCCCCACAATGGCCCAAAGCAGCTCCAGTGCCTCTGGTGCAGGAGAAATTCAAAAGGGATCAATCGCCAAATGCTGGCACTGTGACCCCAGAACCGAGGCTTGGTCATTAATTCATTAATTCTGATTAAAATGCAGCTCCCATCAGTGCGTCCCCCCCAAATCCCAAGTCCACGGCGTTGCTCCCCACGTCTCCGGGTCTGCGGCAGGGCAAAGGAAAACCAGCATCAAAAGGTCTGATTCACACAAGAAAAAAAATGTATGAAACCTTAAAAAAATAAATTACAGCTAAACAGTTTCTTGGGGTATAACCATCCAGTAGTAAAAGTTTCAGGGTGCAGCTCAAGGAAGGGAATTCTTTGAGGGTAGGAATATGAAAACACCACCATGCTACAGTTTCCTGGATGAAACCATGAATAAAATATTCTCTGGGATTGTTTAATCCAATTTGGAGCATTGTGTGTAATTTTTACCCAGATGTGCTACCCGGCTCTAACTGCACCACTGCCGGGCTGGCACCGGCCTCTCGCTCCATTATTTGCTAAAAAAGGGATTCAGGAAGAGGGTGGGTCCCTTTCAGGGGGGATGGGGGCAAATAAATGCAAAAATAAAAATATGGAGTTGACATTTCAGAATATTTCTTCCTCCACCCAAGAGTTATCCTGCTTTGCAAATTTTTTCCATTTCCCCCCCCTTTGAAAAATTCAAAACATGAAATAAATAAGGGGGAGAAAAATGAAAACAGCCCCCGAACCTTGAATTCATCAGCCACTCCTTTCTGATTTCCAGCAAATATCAAGTTACAGGGAACAAAAAAACAAAACAAGAA
>VWZN01000674.1:91063-117010 GCA_013396955.1 Regulus satrapa | reverse complement strand
GAAGCGTCTAGGGATGAAGCGGGACCCGAGGGACAGATGGCCCAACAGAAGGGACACGCTAGAGCTGGGCAGGGCAGGCTCAGGCTGCAGAGCAGGGCCAGGTTCTTCCCCAGAGGGTGCTGGCACTGCCCAGGTTCCCCAGGGAATGGGCACGGCCCCGAGGCTGCCAGAGCTCCAGGAGCCTTTGGCCAGCGCTGCCAGGGATGGACAGGGTGGGGTTGGGGGGGTCTGGGCAGGGCCAGGGGCTGGGCTGGGTGTTGGCTGTTGGTTTCTTCCAGCTCAGGATAGTCTGTGATTCCAGAATTCTCCAAATGCCTTGGGCAGCATTACCCCTGCCTCATCTCCCCCAAATCTTTCTTCCCCCCACAGCACACCCAGGGCCGAAGTTGCCCCCTGCCCTTTTAGCCTCAGTCTCCAAGCTCTTGGTCCCTCCCTATTTGAGAGCTGTTTTGCCACTTCATGAAACTGGGAAAAGCCTTTCTCTACCCTCACACAAAACTCATCCCGTCACCCTGTCCCTTCACAAAGAACTTTTCCTCACCACATGCTCACAACAGTCATTACTGCTCAGCAAACTTTGTTAATTTCCTCAGCAAACTTCATTAATTTTGTCAGCAAACTTTATTAATTTCCTCCAAAAAGAAAGGGAAAAAATAAATCAGTGCTTTTCCTTCCCCTGGAAAGCACACTGCATTAACTATAAACATAATTACATCTCATGCATACCTGGTGTTTTCTCCCTTGTGAAGCAGTGCCAAAAATAGTTACTAATAGTATTAATAAAAAAATCTGAACTTGTGAATTTTCCTGCCCCAGCTCATGAAACCCTCTTTCCCAAGAGCTCTGCAAAACCAAGGATTTGTGGAGAGCCAAATGCTGATTTTGCTCTTGTTGCCCAGCCTAAAGATAGCTTAAAAGATATTGCAAAACACAGATTTATTTTTCTTAATATCTTTTATGCAGATTTCATTCCAAATCGCTATACGGTCAGATAATGTAATTACAGAGCTAAATAAAAACAAAGGGGCAGGGGAGTTGGTGGGGATGTTGGGCAAGGGAAGATGTTTTCCGAATGAGCTTAGAGGGGATGTGGGAAGTCAAGAAGCAAAAACCACTCACGAGGCTTTCAGCCCCAGCAATGGTATGAAGCACAGCCAGAAGGAATCCCCTGTGGAGCAGACTAAAGCAAAATTCAGTGTTTAACAAATAATGTTTGAGGAGGATTTGGAAGAAAATGCCATTTTGACACGAAGTTTTCGAGATAAGGAGCTTGTAGATACACTCAACATCCCTTTGTCTTTGGAAATGGGCTCCCAAAGCCAAAGCCTGGAGGTAAAAGATGCCCAGCCCACTGTGTCCTGTGATGTCTGGGAGCACATTTCAAGCCATCCCTGGGTGCTCTCAAGCATCTTCAGCACTGGAGAGCCCATCACAGTTCATGGTGACTTGGCCAACCATTTGTCACCTTTCTCACTTCAAGCCTAACCCTGTTTTGCTTCCATTTGATCCATTTGTAACATGGAAAAGCCTCCTGCCTCCCATGTCCCTGAACATGTGGATAAATCACCTTCTTTTGGGGACTCTCTTCCCTCTGGAAGGACAGCGTTTGAACTCTTCAACCTTCCTCAGCGCAAACCTCCCATTTCTTCTAGTCACGGAGACTGAACAGATGCAGAAAAGGAGTGGCAAGTGTGAAACTCACAGAGACCCCAACCAGATCTTCTCTGTCATGCGTGTTTTTGCAATGGCCTTGCAGTCTGCTCTGACTGCCCAGCAAACACAGACGTCGCTCTGGGTGGAGTGGTTGGGGGACTGCAGAGGAGAGTTCCCAGTTCTGGGTCAGAGCTCGTGGTTCGAAGCCTCCCTCCTGAGGGATTTGGCTGCTGGTTGGTCTTGGCTTTGTGAAACTGGCTCTTAAAACCCACTTGTGTGCCTGCTGCTTTCCTGCTGTTTACACACAACAAACACTATCACTGCTGACCCTTCCTGCCTGAGGGACAGCCCCTTCTCCTCTGATGGGGTGAGGTCTAATGCAGAAATTCTACAAGTCCATCCTTGATTAGGAAATTGCTGTGGACTAGGGCTAGGAAATTCCAAGCATGTTTTATTCCTGGCAGAGTGAGATACCCATCAGGTCACTCAGGCTGAAATCCCTTCTGATGAGGTGACCTATTTGGGACAGATGTTTTAGCAGTGCCAGTCTTGCCACTCCGATAACATTTGATGGGCTCTTCTGTCCTGACTGGTTTGGGCTTTGTCTCTCAAAACTCCTCATTATCTGTGACCAAAGCTGAAAACCCACATCCTTATTTTGAAGTGCCCTCAGACCTTCCCTGGGTAACGGCTGCTGACAGGCCCATTGCAGCCAGGAGTTCTCCACACCACATTTCAGAACCAGCTTTCCAATAAAGGTCAGTCACTTTTCTCATTCCAGTTGGTGGTGTCTGCAGGCAGAGAGGACAGTGATGCTCACACCTCTGTGGGATTCCCAGCCTGAAAATGTTGGATTCCTCCTGGGACATCAGCATCTGCACAGCACCGGGTTGGCCACAGGCAACAGAATGACCTCTCCCTCCTTTCCTACCCTACACCTGAAGATGAAGCAGCAGCAATGCTCTCAACAGAGCAGGGAAGCTCTGTTGTCATCCCAGGCTGGGAATGCCATTCTGATAGGAACCAGGAACCTACCTCGTTCCTGGTAGGACACCCACCTCCCATGAGCTGGTAAGGGTGTAGTGGCTGCAGTAATCTTAAGTGATAATATGATTAAAGATGGTGACAATGCACATACATGCGAGGGCTGGTTCTGCAAGATAATCTTTTACTGTGCTGTATTCTCATGTGTTCCCCCTAGGTTGTTTTTAAGGCAGGCAGCACTAACAGTTGCTACTCTATGTGAATATCAAAGCCTGCACAGCATCCATCATGAGGTGATGGAGTGTCCTGGAGTTTGCTTGCTGCAGCGTGGACTTTGGTTCGAGCTGTGGGATCAGTGATGTTGGTAGAAGGGACAAAGCAGTTGGGCAAACGGGTCAGGGGGAGATGTCATTTAGCCTCTGGAAGGGCATTATCATTCACAGCTAACTCAATTTTGGAAAAGTGGGAAGGTTTAAGTTGGAANGGGCCAAGGCTTGTATTGATGATCCTTGATCTCTTCCAGCTCAGGAGATTCTGTGATTCCATGAAAGCTCACCTGAGGGTGAAGATACAACACAGAGAAGGAGAAATCCAGCAAAGTGATGAGGATTCTGCAAAAGGCACTTGTGCTGATTCCAGTGAGGAGCCTCTGTGGGATATGTGCTATATAGTCTGGAGGAGGAAATTATTGACCGCAGTCTGCCTAAGCAAATCTAGAGCTGATGATCCCCTTAATCCCATCACAGCATTCACTCATCTGGGCCAGAGGTTATCCCTGAGGGATGCAAGGTTCCCTCTGTTCCAGTGCCCACTCTGAAGTTTGGAATCTGTGCCTGAAACGCTGAGGTTTAGCCCCGTGCCAGGGCAAAACACTGAACACTTCTCATCAGTTCCATAAATAAGGAAGAGTCATCAAACCACAGTCAGGAAATGGCTAAAGGACTATTTATAATCACCACTATCTGCAAAGATATTTGTGAGACCGGCAGAAAGAAATAAATCCCCACTTCACTCTTCCTGACCCCGGCACCGTCTGTTTGCTTCACTCTGAGGCATTAAAGCTCATCAGAAATGTTTGCCAACGGTTATACAGAAAGGAAGTGTTGGATTGTATTTGTTCTTGTCAGCACTGAGCTGCTCCTTCCTTTTCCAGCTGTGGTCGCTTTCGTCCCCTCCTTTGCCAGGACCGTGTGTGCCCTGAGCACTCGAAAGGATCTGCACCGGTGTGAGGTGCAGCACAGCCTGGGGATCTCTGCAATGGACTGAATGCACTGAATGAAAACCAGCTGTGGACAACAGGAGCTCCACAAGCGTCCAGATTCAGGTACAAAGCTTTTCCCTGTTCAACAATTAATGAGTCTTTCAATTGCACCAAAGCCTGTCAGAAATTGCAGCAGCTGAGTCGCTGGGATGGGCTCTGTTTGGGCAATGCCAATAAAGCCATGTCCTGGGGAAATTTCAGTGAGAGCTGATGCCTCTATTGTGGAGCTGATGGTGTGAGCTGGGATGCAGATGGGGCTTTGCTCCTCCTGCTCTGGGTGCTTGGTGAGGAGGCTGGAGCTGTACAAGGCTCGGGATGCAGCTGAATTCAGGAGCAAATGCCAGGGTGTGGGAGCATTTACAAGCATGTGAGTGTGTATTTTATGTACATAAAACAAGAAACATTTGGCTTTAAAACATTAGGATTGTGTAAACATGACACTTTCCAGAGCAAACTGCAAAGCAATAAAATCCCAAACCATGGGGTACCTCTTACCCACTCTTTAATGACCACACAACACATTTTTGCTGATGGGGAGAGGTTTATTGCTAGAACAAAGAGCTTCCTTCTACCTCCAACAAATAATGAAATGATCACCCCCCAGCATTGGTATCTACCTGCATTTACCTCAGAGCCCCTTCCAGGGCCCAAAGGGGCTCCAGGAGAGCTAGAGAGGGACTGGGGACAAGGGATGGAGGGACAGGACACAGGGAATGGCTCCCAGTGCCGGAGGGCAGGGCTGGGTGGGATATTGGGATACAGGAATTGTTCCCTGGCAGGGTGGGCAGGCCCTGGCCCAGGGTGCCCAGAGCAGCTGTGGCTGCCCCTGGATCCCTGGCAGTGCCCAAGGCCAGGCTGGACCCTGGGGCTGGGAGCAGCCTGGGATAGTGAAGGGGTGGCACTGGATGGGTTTTAAGGTCCTTTCCAAGCCAGAGCACTGTGGGATTCTCCCTGGAGCTGCAAGGCAGTTGGTCCCCACTTGTGGGTCCACCAGGTGGGGTTGCAGCTGCGTTTGGCCACCTGCCTTTATGGCAGGAGGATGCTCCGAGCTCCCCTGGCCTCCCAGGGGCTGCAATGGAGGCAATATTTGGGTTCTGGTGCTGCCAGCTGAGCTTGGGCAGCTCTGCTTTCATGTGTTTGAGAATACATCCTGGACTGAGAACATTAGGAGGAAGAAGCCCCCATGGGTTATCCCTGCCTGGCTGAGAACACACAGGCATGTTCCAGGCTGGCACGTGGGCACCAGCTGCACATGAGGCAGGGCTGTGTGCTTGGGTACAGCTCGGGCTGTGCATCATGCCCACAATTGTGTTTGCCAGGAAAAAGGTGTCCAAGAAAATTCCAACACGGAAGCAAAGAACCTTAATAAATGGGATTTAAATAATAGATTTAGCTGAAAATCCCCAGAAGACGGATTTTTTTATCCACACATCAGGTGCTGTAAGCTTAGAAAAAGATAACAAAGCATTCCTCAGACAGAAAAAGGTTGAGTTTCTGCTTTAATTGAAAAATCATATGTGGTTTTGATACTCCTAGAGAGATGTTATGTTAAGAAATAGTTAATACTGAGAGATGTATCATCACTATTTTGGGGTAAATTAGATTAAAGTGATTTGCAGTTATCCCCATGCTAAGCATATAAAGGGAAGAAGTGGGAAGTTAAAGTTGTACTTAGGAGAAGTGCAGTCAGTTTGCTGAGGAAATCCTGACTCTGCCTTAACAGGCAACTGAGTATTAGAGAGGAATTGTAGCTTTCTGGACCCCTAATCAGATTCATCTGTCTCTTCTTTACAGTGGCATGGCAGAGCAGAATTAAGAATATTTGCATGCCTTAAATTGAGTCTTTCTGCTTTAATTGTGTAATTATGGAAATCACTATTTAGGGATCCACAGTACGGCTCTGCTGAATTCTGCACTTCAGGCAGGCACACAATCCCTTCGTTAAAGAGTATTCCCTGCAAAATCCCAGCATCCAGTGTGGAGTGTGGAATACATGTCCTGGGTATGTATTTGCAAATTCATTAATTAACTTATCAGTTCAAACTAATTAAAAATTGGTTCTTTAACAAATCTCATACATTGTGGCAGACCTGTCTCTTTTTTCCTGAAGATCCTATTAGCAGAGTAATACAGACCCTGCAACCTTCCTGTGTAATTAATACTCATGGAAACCTTATGTATAAATTTCGCAGGCAGAATTTATTTGACGATGGTGTCTTACGAGATTACACTTCATAACTGAACGTTTATTAAGCAAGGCTCATTTGCAGGGTTTTCCTTCAGTTTCCTATAAGGATTTCCTCCCTTCCAGCCCTCACGGTCCTGTGTCACTGGGGTCTCACGCTGCTCTGCTGAGGTGAAGCCTCACGGAGCGGGACACTCAGGAGGGTCACGCCTGCTCTGGAGCAACAGGAGGCAGCCACACACATGGGAGAGTTGGACCACAAGCCATGGGTTGACTAACGAGTATAAGCTCTGTTTTGAATTCATTATATCCCCTTTAGTTCATCCCGTGTGGCCATGGGGCAGGAGGTTGAAGAAGAGAAAGATTTCCTGGCTGTTTGTTACCGTCACAAACAGAATATACTAAATAATACATGACTGAGTGGTGTGATTAATTTTATTTGCACTCACAAACCATGCGCTCCCAGCTTCCCTGCTTGTGAGTAATGTGTCCCTGCCAGACACACGCCAGGAAAGCCCTTTGAGCCGCCCCACCGCAGACAGCATCGCCCCAAAAACACCCTGCAAACTTCCCCGGGCTTAGGCAAGACAAAGAGCCTGACCAAAATGTAACACACTGTCATTTGTAATCCTGCCACAGCTGCTGACCCACCTCGGGTAAGTCTGAGCTGTGCCCAATCCAGTTGTGCAACTGGCAGGAAAGCACGGATCCTCACTCAGTGAAACTGGGGATTTCCTTGGCAGTGGTAATCACAAACAGTAGCTAACACAGCTCCCACTCAACATGAGCAGAGCACAGCTCTCACTAAACTTTGCTCCCCCTCAGAGATGAACTGAGAATAAAAAAATGGAAAATTGAGCAAGCAGGAAAGGGCACATTTAAAAATGCATTTTAAAACGGAGGGGGTGCTATGTGGCTGTGCTGTGCTGGCTTCCTCAGCACAAGCTCCTGTGAAGAGTGTCCCGTTGCCTCCCCACAGAGCAGATCTGGGGGTCCCATCCTGCCCCCAGGCACAGCAGCTTGGGAGCCCCTTGCTGCCAGCCCCTCTGCAGCCCCCGGCACTCTCCTCCCACTGGCTGCGCCGCCGAGGCTCTGCTCATAAATTAACAAACTGCAAATACAACATTAAATAATAGCAAATGCATCCTTACAAACAAACAAATAAATATTTCCAGTGCTTTATTAATAGAATTTTGACAGCTTCATTAGGTTGGTGAAATTTCAAGATACTTAATGAAATAATGCTTCATCCCTTGGTTTGTGATATAAATTCTAATGAAATGCGCAATTCCAATTCATCCCCAACAAACTGTGATGCTCTGCTCACAAGGCACTATCATACTGCCAAGGTTTTTATTTCCCTGACGTTATGATCTTAACTATTCTATTTTAACAGTTGGAATGGTTGTACCTAATAAGTTAAACAGCAGAATAAAAGATCCCTCTAAAAGGGAAAAAAAAAAAAAAAGTATATGTTTAGGTGGAAGAGACTTCAGAACAGATTATGGGTTGTTTTATAGTCTAAATATGACACATTAATATCTACTCATTTAATACTGTAATTTTTTTAAAGTTCTTTTCACTGAAAGATGATCTTTATTTCTCTGAAAATTGCCTGGTGGAATCCCCACTTGTGCAAATGATAAGTGACTGCTGCACACCACGAGCTAAATGCTCCAGAGCTCAATGGAGCTGCCCTTAAATGAACAAAGTAAATGGAAAAAAAAATTAAGTAGAATTAATATTATTAAAGATAATAATATAAATTATTAGTAGTATTCTATTAAGGTCAGATTAATCCCACTACAATTCAATTGGAATAATACGTGCAATTTATGCAATCACAAATGTTTTAACATTTAAATTACCTTTCTGGCATTCTGGAAAGCTGTGTTTTGCATTCCAGAGCGAGGCCTGCCCTGCCCGGAGCAGCTCTGGCCCCTCTGGGGCTGCAGCACGAACCGGGGGCCGCGGCTCAGCTGCTCCTCCTGAGAGACTCCAGGCTCCAGGGAGAGCTCAGAGCCCCTGTCAGAGCCTAAAGGGGCTCCAGGAGAGCTGGAGAGAGCCTGGGGACAAGGGATGGAGGGACAGCACACAGGGAATGGCTCCCAGTGCCAGACGGCAGGGCTGGATGGGATATTGGGATCCAGGAATTGTTCCCCGGCAGGGTGGGCAGGCCCTGGCCCAAGGTGCCCAGAGCAGCTGTGGCTGCCCCTGGATCCCTGGCAGTGCCCAAGGCCAGGCTGGACACTGGGACTGGAGCAGCCGGGGACAGGGGGAGGGGTCCCTGCCATGGCACGAGGATAGAACAAGATGTCTTTGAGGTCCCTTCTCATCACAACCATTCCATGATTCTGTGATTCTCTTGTCTTCTGGATGCTGAGTTTGGCACCCCTTGGGTCTGGGCCCGGGGCAGCTTCCCTGCCTTTGAAGCTCTGTGAGGGATTGGGAGAGGCTGGATGAGACCAGCTGTGGCAGGTTCAACAAGGCAAAGTGCCAGGTTCTGCACTTGGATCACAACACCCCCAGTGCAAGGCTCCAGGCTGGGCCAGAGGGGCCTTTCCTCCTTTCTCACTTGCTGGAAACTCTTTGAGACCCAGAGCATCTCATGCATGCCAAGGCTGGTAAGGTCCCCCAAGGGGACCTCCTCTTACTGAGGAATTGCAAATAAATAAGTAAGACAGGAGTAAAGTTATAACTCAAAGGGGATTTTGTGGCTGGCTGTGGTTGTGGGATCCACCTTCACACATTTTGCAGCACCACGGTGGGACACTGACATACCTGTGGACTTACAATACAATTCCAAGCACTTTGCAAGCTCCAGGTGCTGTTGTGTCACACCAGGTCTGTGTAGGAACAGCATTCCATCATCTGGAGAGGCTCTGAGCCCTGTCACTGGCCCACCTGGATGCTGACCTGTCCTTTCCTGGGGCTTGGAGCTCAGGGATGAGGCCACTGTCCATGGCTGCATCATCTTGGGGGCGAGTACAGGGTGGAAAGCCTCCTCCCAAGCTCAGGTGACACTGGGACATGGCCACAGAAGTGCTGGTGACACAGCTGTGATATCACTGGAAGTGGGACCATCCAACCCTGCATTCCACCCACATGAGCTGATTCAGTTCCCTCCTTCATCACTGCCTGCAAGGATAAATGTGTCAGAGGCTGCCAGGGGTCCAGCTCCTCTCATAATGGTGGTTATACAAATAATCTCAGGTTTCAATTAAAAATAATCATGGTTTTGACTGCTTTTCCCCCAGTGTTCTGCAGCAGCAGGCCGCAAGCCAGCAGCTGTCCCCAGATAAGATTTATACAGAGTAAGGGAGGGCAATTGGCCATCATTTTTAAAGACATTATTTGTAACCACTGTGAGGACAGTGACAGAGGAGAGGCACAGAACAAGGGCAATCTGTGGCCTGGGTCAGCCCTGTGCCCGAAGGGGGGAAATGCTGGGTTCCAGCGAGCCCTTGCAGTACGCAATGGACCATTTGCTGCAGTGCCCTGAAGCCTTCAGAGGAAAAAGTCTCTTGTAGATTCTCTAAATTTAAGCTTCCTCCAATGCCCTGAGGAGTTTATAAGCTGCTTGACCAAGATAATGACACTCTGACATTTTTGGATCCTCTCAGTGACACTGTTATTAATTTTACCATCTAATTTTATCATTTTTTATCATCTTTTTCAAGTAGAAGCAGGGACCACAATTAGGGTTCTTTTTCTTGTTGATAATAACAGCTCTTAGTACCTATAACTCATCAGCCAGATTTTTCTTTAATGTATTTGGCTTCCCTTATCAATTTCCTACCACTCAGAAATGTTAAATTATCCTGATTACTAGTTTTTACCTTTTTCCCCCCTATTCTTTATACACTGCTTCTTTTTCTAATTGCTGCTTTCATTTTCACCTAGAGAGATCTCAAAATCAAACATCATTCTTCAAAAATTATGGCACAAATAGATCTTTTTAGCCAGGTTGGGAACTCTAAGTGGGAAGTTTTTATTTTTTCCTCATTTACATACATGTTGATTTTTCTTCCAGCAAGTTTCCCTCACCTCTTTATTCAGCCTCACAGATCCAGGGAGAAACACCAGGTATATGTTACTGCTTGGGACTGTCTTTTATTATCCCATAATTAATGTAATCAGGTCATGATCACCGGTCTCCAGGCAACCACCAATTTCTAGTTCAGTGATCAATTCATCTTTATCCATCATAATAAGATCTAAAATAGAATTACCTCACGTTAGGTGCCATCTCTTTTGTGTTAGAAAATTATCATAGATAATTTTCAGAGATGCCACTGATGTTTTATTACTGCCTGCAGGAGGTCTCCAGCAGTCACCTCCCACAGCAATGTCCTGCAGAAAGGGAGTTTCTCTGGGCACCCCACGGGCAGTGCCCCCAGCTCAGGGTTTGGTGGCACCAAGAGCCTCTCCCCACCGCGCCAGCTGCCACCCTGCAGTAAAGAAATACAGGAAATAGAGAGAATAGCCACTTCATCTCTGTTTCAGGGCATGGTTGGGCTGGAAGGGACATTAAAATTCACCCCGTTGGCAGGAACAGCTTCCACCAGATCAGGCTGCTCCAAGCCCCAATGTCCAGCCTGGCCTTGGGCACTGCCAGGGATCCAGGGGCAGCTCCAGCTGCTCTGGGCACCCTGGGCCAGGGCCTGCCCACCCTCAGAGGGACAAGTTTCCTTTTAACATATTATCTACATTTCTCCTCTTTTAGTTTAGAATTGCCACCGCTCTTTCTATCACTAGGTGCTCATGCAAACAGTCCCTCTCCTTTTCACAACCCCCCTTTAGGCTCTGGAAGGGGCTCTGAGCTCTCCCTGGAGCCTTCTCCTCTCCAGGCGAGCACCCCCAGCTCTCCCAGCCTGGCTCCAGAGCAGAGGGGCTCCAGCCCTGGAGCATCTCTGGTGCCTCCTCTGGGTCTCTCCAGCAGCTCCAGCTCCTTCCTGTGCTGGGCCCCAGAGCTGGGGCAGCTCTGCAGATGAGCTCTCACCTGAGCACAGGGACACAGGGGCAGAATCTGGGGGATCAGCCCAGCACATGTTTGGCCTTCTGGCTGCCAGCACACACGGCCAGGGCAGCTCCAGCTTTCCCCCACAAGACCCCCCGGGTCTTTCTCCAAAGCTGCTCCCAGGGAGTCCTGGCAGTGCTCATATCTGGGCTGCCCTGACCCAGGTGCAGCACCTGCCTTTGGTCTTGTCAGACCTCATGACATTCCTATGGGCAGCTTCTTGACCTTATCCAGGTCTCTCTGTGTGAGGTCCCATACTTCAGGAGTGACACCGCACCCTCAGCTTGGTGTCACCTGCCAGCCTGCTCAGGCTGCCCTCCATCTCAGTCTGTCCCTCTGTCCTTTATGGCCAGATGAGATATCCCAGCTATTCCTCTCTTTATGTCCCTCCCTGTCTTGCTTCACACACTCATGATCTCTTGAATTTCTTTACAGAGAAGATCCTCCAGCCCCTCTTAAGGCTATCCAGCTTATCCATCATCCTCCCTGTGCACTTCCAGGTGAGCAGATACTGTGTCCCCACTGGATTAATGTAGGGAATACCATCCAGCCTATATGCAATTCTTTAAGTTATAAAGATATTTTGAAATATTTTTGATCAACTAGAAGGATTCAGAATTTTGAGGAGCGTAATGAAAACTGGTGATTTAAAAAGTCAAGTTTATTGAATTTGTCTGACTCTTAAATCAACATTGTCATTATATTTCTGTCCTATTTTCTTTCCTCTTGGTTGGTTTTAGGCTGAAAATAGACTGAATTCAGTCTTTTCAGATTGCATCTTCTATCTGTGCAGATCCTGGAAAGAGCTCCTGATCTTGTTTGGGACATTTAAATGGCACTGCAAGGGAAATGGTGAATAAATCTGTAACACTCAGTTCCACAGGGAGTCCTTCGGTGTCAGCAGCAGGGCTGGAGCAGAGTTGTGCCTCCTGCAGTCCTGAAGGCTGGGATTCATCTGGAGCTTTCTGTACCAGTGTGGACAAGGGCACAGGAACCCTGAGGAGCAGCTGAGCTCTTTCAGACTCTCCAGATTCCAGCAGGTTCCTCCCAAGGCTGGTGGAGACCAACCGGTAGAGCTGTCATGAACTGTCACCCCTGGCACTGCTGACAATCTGCAGAGGGCCCTGGCAGCCCTGGAGCAAGGGCGGGACATTGTGGAGGGTCCTCTGTCCCTCCCAGGGGCAGAGGATGAGGCAGGGTCTGCTCCAGCCTTGTGCTGCCTCAGTTCCACACCTTCCAATGGGAACACTAAAAATCAGCCTCTTGTGTGGGATTCTGCAAGGAAATGTTTTCAGACTGCCTGAGGAGAGGGAGAGAAAGCTAGCTGGATGGCAAATAATTAGAATAATTATTTGAAAATCAATAGCTGTCTGAAACAGCAATCAATTAACCTGGAGACATTTCTAAATGAGATCTATACTGACTGGGCAACCGAAGGCCCAATAATGACTTGGAATTTGCTCTGGAAAACCTTAAATTATCTTTTGCCTTAGGTCCACTGCAGTCAGCAGCCACCCCTGAATCCCCCACAGCCCTGGTCGCTGAGGTGGCCAGCTCTGGGATGGAGGGAGCTTCCTCTTCCTCAGGGCTCTCCCAGGTCTGTCACTGCACACAAGGGATTGGAGACACTCTACACAGAGAGGAGCACTTAATGGAGGGTGAGGATTTGCCTCCTTGTTCAACAGAAAAAACCCTGGAAAGATATTTTAGGGCATCTGTCTTTGAAGGCCCAAAACAGGGGCAGACCTGGATCATGTTTACTGCAACACTGAGTTTTTAGGGGGGCTCCTGGAGGCAGATCAATTCCCACAGAGCCCTGGAGAACCATCTGGTTTATTTTTGAACTGTAGCAGCTTTCGAGGAAGGGATGACTGTCACTGGAGGCTGTTTTCTCAGATTAAAAATAAATAAATAAATTCACAAGTGTGACTTTCTGTGGACTGTCTGCATGAAAACTGCAACCCCAGCCATTAAAATGTTCAGCAAGGCCTTTTCCAGAGCTCTCCCCTGGACCTGACTGGCCACCAAAGGCAGTGAAAAGGCAGAAGCAGCCCAGCAACCTCAGGCAGGGGCGGTTTTGGGCTGTCCCTTGTGCTGCTGAAGCTCCTTTCCCCCTTTGCTCAGTCCCTCAGGTGTTGCTGCCGGTGGGAGGGGAGGTTGTGCCCCAGCTCAGCAGCACACAGAGCTGAGCACAGCTCCACACTGGGACAGCTGCCAGTGCCCCCTCGTGTGACACCCTCCAGCCTGTGCCCCCCGGGAGGGGATCCCTGCTCCGCTCTGTGTTGGGCTCCTGAGCTCTGTAGGATCAGCTGCTGGATATTTCAACGGGGAAGGGGCAGGAGGAGCAGGTAGGTGCCAACCGCTCTGCCTGCAGCTGGCAGCTCCCAGCGTGAGGAGCCCCCTCACTCCTCCCCCCTTTCAATCCTGCTGGGCCTTTTCTTTTTCGTTTGACTCCAGCAAAGAAAACACAGAGATGGACCAGAAGGAATGTTGCAGAGAGTATAATGTCCCCTCTAATCCAGCAAGCTAAATAAAATGTAGAGTTTTAACCCACTTTTTTTTGTGCAGATAGTCTCTGGTTAGTCCCTTAGAGTGTCCTCACGGCGTGAATTATGGTGCAATAATTCACACTGAGCTGCATGGACAGCCCTCAGCTCCCAGCCTTGTGCCTGACACCGCTCCAGGCATGAATTATTGTCCTATAATTCACACCTTGTCATATCTTATTGCCGGAACATCCCCGAAATGACAAAGTGGGAGTCATTAAGGAGAAATTCAGTCAAAACTTGGCGAAGGCAGTTGATGGCAGGAAGGACCATGTACTTAAGGCTGATGAAGAACAGCTGAGGGAGCTGGGGGGGGCTCAGCCTGGAGAAAAGGGGAACTTTCTCACTCCCCACAACTCTGACAGGAGAGGGCAGCCAGGGGAAATCACACTCTTCTCCCAAGTAACCAGTGACAGGACAAGGGGAAACGGCCTCAGGCTGCACCAGGGGAGGCTTAGGTTGGAATCAGGGAACATTTCTTCACTAATGGGTGGTCAGGTATTGGCACAGGCTGCTCAGGGCAGTCCTGGGGTCACCATCCTTGGATGTGTTCAGAAAATGTGTGGACGCGACACTTGGGGACACGGCTTAGCAGTGACTGTGGCAGTGCTGGGTTGACAGTTGGATTTGATAACCTTAAAGCTCCCTTCCAACCTAAATGATTCTATTATTTACCTGTCTTATTCAGGCTAGACAGAAAGGGCCCAAATAGTAAACATGGGGGAAGAGCTGTGTGCATTCAGTGCTACATGTGTGTGACTATCTTGGGTGGAATTTCTCCAAGCAGAGAGATGACTTTTCCAAACAGGATGCCTGTGGTCCAGGGATAGTGACCAGCAGATCCATAAAAGGCTTTCCAGATTTTTTGTCTGGGTTCCCATGCAAATGGTTTGCTTCAAGGGGATGTTTGCAGGTAGAAGGTGTTCCCAAGTGAGCAGAAGTCAGTAAAGCCCATTTCCAGGGGAAATGGCTGGGTTTGCCAAGCAGGGGTGGGCAGATGGAGAAGCAGCAAGGCCTGGGGACAGCCTGAGGAGGTGACTTTCAGCCCATGGCAGACACTGTACCCGTGTCCCTGCATAGGCTGTGCCCAACACAGCTGCTCACAGGAGCCTCGCTGCTGTTGGGGTGCTGGGGAGGAATCCCTGCAAAGCATCCAGGTGCTCAAAGCAGCACCAGGCATCTGCTGCGAGTCAGATAATTCACACCCACTTCAGTTCATGCCCACTGAAGTTTAAGTCGTTTCAGTCAAAATATTGCACTCTGCTGAGTGAGTGCAGGAAGCAGCTTGTGCTCAGCTGGTTTGTGTGGCCCCCTCCTGCTGCTCCTGCAGTTCTCCCCGTCCTCCTGGCACAGGGGCAGCTCACTTTCAAATTGTCAAGAGGCAAAAAATATGGCCACTTCCCCAGCTACTTCTTCCTGCTCATCAGCCAGCCCTGCTGGATGCAGGGACACTGGGATTGCTCCCAAATCCACTGCAGGGAAAGCGAGCTAACGCATTTCCCTCTGTGTCTGAGTGGAAGGGACAAACAGAGAGTGACGAGGGGCTGGAAGTGGCAGGGCCTTCTCTGGAGTCACTGCAGAAACAGGGCATGCACTACTTAAGAGGTCTTGTGACAACAACCAGTGCTGGAAATGTAGCACCTGGATTTCAGAGTGGATTTGGGGATGCTGAGGTGGATTCCCAGCCTGCAGAGCTCTGAGGCTGTGCCTGGCAGGAGCACCTGACTGAGCCCTGGGCTGCCACCTCCACCAGAACTCTCAAAGAGCAGTATATTCCTTGGACTTCACTGCCTTCCACATTTGGTGGAACAGGCTCCAGACTGTGCTGAGGCCTAAATCTTGCATAATTTCAGCTTTAACCCAGAGAAGCAGTGACAGTGCCAGCCTGCTGGCACCAAGCTTGAGAGGTAGAACCCTGCACACAGCACAGGTCCAAATCCACCACCCTGCCCATTCTCAATACACTAATGCTTCCCTGAATTAAGACAGCATCTGGAGAAGGTCAGGACAGCCTGTCCAGGCTGGTATCCAGGCACAGGGCAGGAGCAGGGAGGTGTTTGAACAAGTGTATCACAAATTCTATGGCAAAAGCAGCAGCCAGTTAACTGAGTCCCCCAGGGAAGCCTTTTTGGACTTGCTCAGTGAAGATATCAGCAAAATGTCCTGGGCAGTGGGGATGCCTTGTGTCAGGATGTCCCAGGGGATGACACCCTGGACCACAGTGACCCTCTGAGCCATTTTGTTGCTAACTGTTCGTGCAGCAGAAGGCAGCAAAGGCAGTGGGAGCCGCATCGCAGAGGAGGTGGCAGCCCCACCAGCTGGCACCAGGCTGCATCCAGCTGGCTCCCAGGCTGAATCCAGCTGGCAGAGGCAAGAGCACAGAGCCCTGGAAAGGTGAAGCCAGCCAGGGAAACCCAGACCCCCTGTCACCCTGGCAGTTCTGGCAGTGTTGGTGCTGGCACATGGATTCAGCTCAGCACTTCCCAGGTGGATGCAGCACCTCCAAGGCATCAGCGCCCAAGCGCTGGCAGTGTTTGCTGACAGCTGGGAACAAACATGCACTACCATTAGTTATCCACTCATTCATGGACTAATAACCAGCTAAACCAGCTTTTTCTTTAGTAGGTGAGTCTTTCCTGTCCTCCTGGATTATTATAATAATCACAGTCACTCTGTGTGTTCCTGCAGAGTCACTCACCCAGAAGTGACCATAGGACAGCCTGCAACTGTCCTACTGCTTCTGTCACCCCAGTCCTGCCAAAGCTGGTGGCAAAATGACATAAACTACCACAAAACTGAGTGTTGGGGGATGGGGGTGTGTGTGAAGTCCAGAAATCTTCTTCCCTGTCCCAACCTTGGGTCAGACCTGCATACCTGTCTCAGGTGAGATGTGGCAGAGACAGAGTAAAGAGCTCAGAGCAGGTGAAGCAGGCACAGCCAAACAACCTCAAGTGCAGCACACAGCCAGCTGAGTTGTCTGACCACAAGGAGCACTTTAGCTTGTTCAAATCCCCTTTGGGATGTTCTCTGAGCTTGTCAATGCAGGAAAACAGCCTCTTTTCCCCCCAGATCATTGACGTAGCTTATTACTGAATACTCATCTGTTTGCAGATGTTCTATATTTTCCTGACATGAAGTTTCTTAACATTCCTTTTAAATTGTCTTTATGCTCACAATGTTGATGCATAATCTCTTTTTTCCTTGAGAAGTTCCTGTAAGTGCCTCGTGCAGTGATGAGATGAAAGCTTTCTTTGTGTTCCTGCCAATCCAGTTTGTATGCCTCTGTTTGTCACCTGCAGATAAAAGCTCAGGGATGTTGTTTAGAGCCAGGCTATGAAGCAGAGACTCAACTGGAGGCAAGGACAGGAGGAAAATATTAGAAAAGCAACCACCTAATTCTTGACAATGCCAGCATCAGCCATTGTGAACCTTTGCCCAAACAGGAATCCCTTCCTAAAACCTCTTAGGATGCTTACCTGAGTAGATTTGACTTCAAAGAGGGTACACACAAGGCCAGCTCAGCTGACGAGAGGAAACTCATTAAGCTGCAGTAATTTGGCAGGCCTGTGTTTACTTCTGCTGGAGCATCACATTTTGTGAACCATTTTTTTCCAACCAGAAGGTTTCGAACTGTGTTGAGCTGATGAAACACAGTCACATAAACCATTACGTGGCTCCAAAACCCTTTGAGTGATGAAAGTCTCTGAACAGATCCTTTCATTAAACAGGGGACCAAGTTTCCTTTGGTTTTATCCAATTAGAAACTGGTTTTAGCTGCAACAAAGTTGTACTTTGTTGTGACAGACTGAGATGAGCTCTGCTCTGTGGACACACCAGTGTTAGTTTATGTCCCAAGTCACCCATGAAGGGGGGACAGCTGGAGCTGTGTTCCTTTGGGGCTTCCTCTGAATCCCTCTTCACCTCCACACACCACAGCCCATCACTGGAAGCTGCTCTGGAACCCTCCCTGCCTTCTCCCCTCTGACCTCTGGGGCTGTTATGTTTGTATCTGGTTTGCTGGGAGAATGCTTAACGTGCATCCAGGCAGAACCTCCAATCCTTTACACCCTATGGACAGTTCCATGATCAGTAGATGAGTTCACTGATGGCACCACTGTGGTAATATGGAACTGGAAGGAACCTGCTCCACCTGGGCCTCTAAAGGTTTGTTTGTCTGCTCAACAGTTCTTTTTCTTCTCCTGATGGATCACATTGATGGCCACCAAACACTGTCACAACGCTGAGGCCATGTCTACTCTCCCTCCTCTCCATCCCTGCCCTTGGCTGCTCCTCTGCAGTGGGTTGGGTGGGATGTGTCAGGATTGAGGAGCTCCTTGCATAGGGGGAAGACTCACAGACCCAGAGTCACTGAGGTTGGAAAGGAACTCTAATGTAGGGGTTTGGAGGCCTTTCCAAGGTAGGAAAATAGTACGATTTTCCACTTCTCTCCTTATGCAAATGTGGCCAGATTGATTTTCTTCCAACTTTCCATAGAGCAGATTCATTCCAAGAGAAGAATTTTGGGAAAAGGTACAAGTTTGTGAAGACAGAGTGTTCTTGTGGAGGCTGAAATAGTCACTTCAGCTGGAACATTTGTGGCACATGGCCACAAAGGTAGGGTTTAAAACCAGGGTAGAGAATATCTGTGGATGGATCCCAGAGGAAGGAGGATGGCAGTTGAGGCAGGTGATTCATGGGCAGATCAGCCCTGGATAGAGCAGCACAGCGTGGAGCTGTCACAGCACGATGACAAACAGAATGATGAGTGTGGGCTGAAGGGGAAGAGCCAGGGTCCCAACAGGGTTCCATATTGGTTGTTTGTCCTGGGTTTGTGTCCACTGCAAGCCCAAGAGGTGCAGTCTGGACTCCAGCGTGGGAGAGGTGATGTTCCCACAGCCCCAGTAATGAACACAGAAGTGACAATCTAGGGTAGATGCAGACCCAGCTTTGCTCCAGGCACTGGGGGGAATAATGCTCACACTTGGATGATGTTGTTCTAGGTCTTCTAATGAGGGTCTGACATTTTTTATTTTCTTTGTGCTTTCTGCAGCAAGGTCAATGAAAAACCATTGCAAATCCATTTAAACAATGGTGCAGGAGCAGATAACTCTGAACTCCCAACTATTTAAAATAGCTGCCACATCCATAGTGAAGAACAGACTGAGTTACTCAGCTCTGTCAGCTGACGAAACTGCCCCCATATGGAAATGTGTTCTTCACATTTGTTTTTGCTGAGAACTCATTGAGATTAATATAGGTCAGCTTTGTCTTGTTTCAGTTTTCTTTTGACCTTGAAGATCTGTTTATTTACAGCTGTCTGAGTATTTGAATGCAGTCACTTGGTGTCTCTGCAAACACCACAGGGTTGGACACTGCACTGACAGACCAAAAATGAGAGCAGAAAAACTGAGAAGGGACCACAGGCATGGAATGCCCAAGCTGTGAGGAAGCCCTGGCTAGGCACACAGGAGATATTCCAGTTTCCAAAGGTCTGCCTAAGGGCAGTAGAGCATCTTTGGAGGTGGCAGGAAGGAGATGGTTTCTGCTTGTTTAGCCCCAAAGTTTGTGTGGCAGGCTGGAAGGGACCTTACAGGAATCTTCAATCTCATCCAGTTCCACCCCTGTCATGGGCTGGAACACTTCTCACTATTCCAGGTTGCTCCAAGCCCATCCAACATGGCCTGGGACAATTCCAGGGATCCTGGAGCAGCCACAGCTTCTCTGAGCAACCTGTGGAGCAGTATTGGCCAGACACCACATCCCATCACCTTCCTGCTGTGAACACAGAGCTGGCCAGGACCTCAGCCACGTCTCCAGGAGCACTCAGCAGCTCAGGATGCTCTCCTGCGTGCCCCTGGCTGTGTGTGGGCAGGAGCTGTGGGCTGAGGGAGCAGAGCAAACTCTCCACAGTGCCTTTGCAGGGGCAGATCCACCAGGTTTACTGCAGGTAACCTGGTTTATGGGACTTCCCAATTCATCCTGGGGTTTTCCAGCAGGGTGGGGTTCACTTCTGCTGCTAAATTGTTCCCCCAAGGCAGAGGGTGCGTGTGAAACCATGGAGATTTCAGGCTGTCAGATTTTCAAGTTCTTCTGTAGGGGGATGATGTGCTCAACCCAAGCTGGTCCAAACCTTGGGCTGTACCTGTGCACCAAGGGATCTGCCTGTGGGCTGTCCGCCATAAACCTTCCATGCCTTCAGTTTGGACAAGCTGAGGTTGTTCTTGGGCTGGTTTTGGGAGCCCTCCTTGAGCCTGAGCTCCAGTTCCATGTGCTGAGGCACATGTGGATCATGGCCATAGGTAAGGAGATCAATGGAGGGTCATTGTCCTCACTTTCATAGTCACGGGACATCATTCAGCTGGCAGGGGTTCAGCCCTGCCCCTAGGCTGTGGGCTTCTTCAGGCATAGGCTGACTTTGGATCCTCTTCCAGGAGAGCCTCAGAAGATATTAAAACTGCAGCTCATGAGCCTGGTCCGTCCCCAGGAGTCCATCCTTGACACTGGGCTGGGAGGTGCAAACCCTCTTGAGAGACAGAAAGTCTTGTTCAGCCTTGCTGGAGGTGGAGCTGTGTCCTGTGGGTGGCTCAGCTATTTCTGGGATGCATTTTGGGCTAATGCCCAATGCTGGAGTGGCACCAGCAGCCCTGTGTCTGTCCCAGCCCCTGGGCCACCTGCCGGGTGTCACATCCATCCTCAAGGTGCCTGAAAGATCCCAGGGGATGGACCAGACATTCCTGATGGAGAGTTCAAAGACTTCAGTGTGCAAGTGCTGCACCAATACCAGTCAGAGAACCTGGCCCACAGGAGCTGATAGTGTAGTGCTAAAGCCTCTCAAGGGACCCTGATGAGGCAGAGTGGGGTCAGTGTGGTTCACCTCTGCAGCTGCTCAGAGCATGTGAGACTGGAAACCCAGCCCGGACCCAGCCCAGCCACCCCTGGAGAGCAGAGCCACGGACACTGGAGGAGCCAGGGCCCATTGGGGCAGCCAGTGCAAACACCTAGGGGTGGGCAAACATCCCCACCACACACTCCCACGGCTGTGCAGTCACCTCAGACACACCCTGTGTGGCTCAGGACTTTCTGCATGGCTTCATGTGAGAGATATCACAACACCAAGAAAAAGCTGTGAAGTGCAGCTTGGTGCAGGTATTGGGATCTGGTCAGCTGGGATCCTCACAGGCTCCTGGTGCCCTGATCCCCATTGGCTTAGTGGGCATGGGGGTGTTTGCTCAGACTTCATGATCTGGGAGATCTTTTACAACCTTAATGACTCTGTGATTCTGTTATTCCTTGATTCTGTGACTCTACATCTCTACGACTGTGATTCTATGGTTCCATAATTCCATGATTTTATGACTCTATGATTCCATGATTCTGATTCTGTGATTCCTTGTGCCCTTGCCCATCTGTGACCTGAAGCTGCATCAGAATGAGCCATTTCCCTGCTCTCTCTTGCCCAGCCTGTCTCATCTGCATTCACTGAGCTCACTGAGATGTGCCCTGTCCCCTTCCTCTCTCTGCCATGTCCTTGTCCTCTCTTTGCCCCATAACCCAGCTGCTGAGTGCAGCACATGGTGGAGAAGGAGACCTTCAGCAGGCAAAAGAAGACACTGCCTGAGAATCCCTCCCTCTAAAAAGACTTTGCAGTGGAAGGAGGGAGTGCTGAGCTCTGTTTCATGGTGTGGTACCAAGATTGGCTCCACTGGTCTGCTGGAGGGGCCCACTGGAGCTGCCTTTTTGGCTTGGTGGGGACAACCCCAGGTTTGCCTGCACAGCTTGAGGGTGTTCCCCTGGTCACAGAAGCATCAGGTCTGACCTCCCACACTGTGAGCCTGCTCTGATGGGACGAACTCACAATTTTCTGTGTGTTTTACTGAGCTGGGTGGTTCCCACCCTGCAAGAAGGGGCACAAGCCACAGAACTTTCTGTGCTGCAAGCCAGGAAGTGCAGACAGAAGCACAAAATGTGAACAACTTTTATTGAAAAGTTCTGCCAGTTTGAATAAAACTGGTTTTCAGGTTTCATGCTTTATCATCTGGATTTGCATCTGGCAATTCCAGGAGCCACTGCCAAGAAGCCAGAGCCCTGAAGATCCACTCAGGTGGGCCTGCTCCTTCTCCTGCTCAAGTTTCACCAGGCAGGCTCCGTGCACTATATCCATGCTCTGCCCATCAGATAAGAGCATGAAGTACCAGCTAATGCAAATGTACAGTAAATCAATAACACGCCACTGCTAATACACTTTAATTAAAGCACAACAGCCTGCAACTCCTCTGCAATCACAAGGAAGAAGAATTGGCTGATGTGGCATCAAGAGAAGGAGGCTCAGACATTTGGGGATCAAAGAAAACCTGTCCTAGGAGCAGACATGGGAGTAGGAGGGATCTGAGTGAGGAATGGTGGAATTCCAAGGGAAAGGCAGGGGCTAGAGAACAGCATGGGCTGAGCTGCTGTTGGACATGTAGAGAACAGAAACATCCCTTGGGATGATGGGGGGGAAATTGGTGCCTGTGGAAGGGAGGTGAAATGGGTGGTGACTCACAACTGCTGCAGCTGAGACCTGGAGGGACTTAAAAAAGCTCCCCTCACAAGGTTTTGGTAAAATAAATACAAATGGTGAATGAGACACTCACAATCCAATGCCAAAGGGAAGTCAGGAGCTGAAGGGATGGACTGGAAGATGTGGCCCATGGCTCTGCATCCTCCAGGGCTGGGGCAGGGCAGAGCCATGGTGCAGCTGTGCCCTATGGACAGCATCACCCAGCTGCTGGCCCAGGGCTCCTGCAGACCATGGGTGTCCCTGCTGGGATGGAGACTCCTCCCCATTCCTGCAGTCAGACACGGACCCAGCCACCACCAGAACAGCCCCATTTTGGGAGATTTGCACATAACCACATAGTCCCAAAGTGAAGGGCCTTGGGGTGAGCTGCTCATCTCTGTGCTTTAATCCAGCCCTCCTGGTGATGCTGTGGCAGAGAACAATTTGCTCAGATCTGTTAATTGAAATTTAATTGAAACCAGTTGACTGGGAGTTCTCCGAGGGCTTAAGGACCGGAGGAATGACAGTCCACTGAGGAGAGCTCTGCACTGCACGACAGCAATCCAGGCTCACCAGGGCCTGGGCTTGGGCTTAAAATAGTCACCAATTTTCTGAAAGCAGGCATGGCAAGGATGTTTGTGGGCATCTTCTTTTGGAAGAGAAACAAGCAATGGACAGCAATGGGATTTGGTTGCCATAATAAGCGATGCAGGGACCCCAGGCAGGTGCAACGGAGTGCTCTCTATTGCCAAAACCTGGCCTTTTTCAGCAGTTAGCTGGTAATCAGTTTACAGAGCTATAAGGCACAGCAAGCCCAAGTCAACCAACCACCACACACCATGACAGGGACACAATGTGGACATGCAGCAGCCACACAGCAAATCTCCTACATTTCCCACATCTCTCACATCTCCCACATCTCCCACATCTCCCATCCCTCTTTACCCCTATTCCAGCTGAGTCACTCTCCCATATTTCCCTTCTCCTTAGCCGAAGTAAAAGGCCTGAGCCATGTTACAAGGTTTATCAAGCCTTACCTGTCAATAACAGGCTTTGAAGACAAGGAGAGAGAGAGGAGTTGTCTGGATTTTTCCTCTGTGCTTTGGAGGGAACCATGGGAGGGCAAAGTTCTGCCTGGGTGAGAAACCAGGAATGGTCTGAAAGCAAGGAGAGAGGCAATGGGAAGGTAGAGATGGGTTTGCAGGGTAACAAGGATGGTTGTAGGAAAGGGGGAACAATTCGGGCTTGCATCCTAAAGAGGCACGAGAGCACAGTGACCATCCATTTAGGGACTCCAGAAATATTCCACTGTTGGGGAGTTTTTGGGAACTCTTATTTACTGGCAGTGTTAGACCTGAGGCTGATGAGGAGCATCTCTGTGGGCTGTTGATTCAGCCTTGAAGGTGGTGTCTCACCATTCAGCCCTGGCTCCCTCCCCATCTCCCCTTCCCCATGTGGGAGGCATTTCCCAGCACATCTCCGAGCTCTGGGAATGCCTGGCAGATTACAGCTGGCTCAGTGCACAGGGGAGGTTACCTGTAACAGTATCCCACCCCTGACAGTCTGAGGGAAGGAAGTCCCCTTGTCCCTGGCTGCTGGCTGAAATGCTACTCCCTGTTCCACCCACTGCATGAAATCCCAAATAAATAACCCAAGCAGTTACGGAGCAGGATTACCTTGAAATTTGTTTCCATCCTATCACCGTGATTTGGTTGTCCGTGGGCATTAACTCCACATTGTAATAAGCAAAGGCTCTGAAATACCTTCATGAGAATTAGGGTTCTATAAATTAACTGATTACTGATAAAGCCTAATTATAAATTAGGTCTTATTATCAGAAGCTTCTGAGTGACTCTGAACGAATTAAAGCAGTAGGAGCAGGAATATTTCAGTTAACTCTGTGAACTCTGATAAAGGTCTGAAGAGGGGCTGTGCTCTGCCCTCCTCCCAGGGAGCTTCTAGAAAAGAACAGCCTGAAACAGCCCCTGCCCCTTAAGTCAGCTCTTTGCTCCTTTCCCATTTGCCCACAGAGAGAGGAGATCTCTTCTCCAGGGGGAGATCACTTCTCACCTGCTTCAGTAACACCTCGAGGTCCCACTGCTACAAGCAGATGTGCTCAGGGGATGAAGCCTGGGTGTTGAAGGCCTCAGAAATAGTTTTACTCTCTCTTTCCATTGAAAAAAAATCCTAATTCTCACCAGCCACTCTCTAACCCTCATCCTGCAAATCCTCACTGAGACCTGGGTGCACCCCACACACAAGACTCACCACCATTCCAGCTCCCCTGCCCATAGAGGAATTTGAAATTTATGAGTTACATCTTTTGGACTAATAAAAAAGGCTGAGTGGCTGTTTTGGATTATAATGCTGTTTCCCAGCCTTTGAATGATTCTCTTTCTCTCCCACCTGTCCAACGTGCCAGCAAATTTTTGGTAGAGGAATAGGAAATGTTCCCAATAGGGAATTATTTCCAGTTGAGGGGTCACCAGTTGCAGGCAGGCTGCAAGACTCATAGCTCTGGGAACAATCCACTTTTCCCACTACAGAGTGGTGGTTCCTTAAAGGAAAAGGAATTCTGGCTGTGAGTCAAGGTGGAATCACACATCTGAGAGAAGCTCAAGTTCAGCTCAACTGCCCTGATTTGCTCTGCAGCCAAGCACCTGAGAAATTATCCCAGTGGGAATCCTACAAAATGTGATGGTCTCCTTCTAGGAAAAAGGCAGTGACTGTAAACCAGGCTCTTCTCAGAGCAGTTTCTGGTCTCCTGGGCAGTTTTGTTGCCTGGGGAAGGGTCACACATTTGGTGGCTTGTGTCCTTCAGCTGTGGGAAGCAGAAGATTTTGTGTGCAGGGCATTGCTTTGTCCCCATGGCCACCACTCCCCACACCCACAGCTCTGCTGGAACTCCAGAGTAGCAGATCCCACTCCTGATGCTGTAGCAGAACTCAATCGAGCAGTGCAGGAAAATGTGCAATTCCCTTGGGAAAGGCACGTTCCCAAGCAGGTGATCTCCGGATACCAGCTAGAGAGCAGGATCCAATGCCTGTGAGAAAGGAGATCGAGAAAATAACACCCATCTGCTCTTCCAGCATGGAAAATTCATCCTTTGGCTTTTTAAGGAGAAGTTCTGTGTAAAGCTATTTTGATTCCTCCACAGCACACAGATGGAATGGAATTGTTTTTGTGATGGCAAGGATTTGCTTTTTCTATTTGCCAGTGACACCAAACATTTAATTATAAAAGCTCCTGAAATTAAGTAGATGCAAAAATTAAGATGAATATGCTCATTTTTGCCAATCCCGTGGAATGCTTTTCCTCTGACTCATTCCATTACAACACAATGTAGCAGAAAGTTAACACTCACATAATGACCTGAAAACCTGCTTGGAATGCGGAAACAGGTCATTGTTGCTCACTCTCTTAAGAAAAGTTATAAACCCCTAAAAATTGAGTCTGCAATAGAAACACTATAATTATAGAGCACAACATGTGACACCAGCTTTCTGCAGCTCAGGGTAAAGTGTCTTCGATTACAGAGCACTTATAGGATACTCAGCAGCCTCAAGGTCATGGAGGGTGTCCTCTTCCTTATTTCCCTCTGCTCTGGAGCATTGGGCTCCCCGTGGCAGGGTCCCAGACCAGGCTGGATGGGGCTTGGAGCAACCTGGGGCAGTGGAAGGGGTCCCTGCCCACGGCACGGGATGGGATGGGATGGGATGGGATGGGATGGGATGGGATGGGATGGGATAGGATGGGATA
>VWZN01000674.1:4353-91016 GCA_013396955.1 Regulus satrapa | reverse complement strand
CCGACCACCCCCACAATGACATGACACTCTGACATTGTGTGGATCCAGTGACACCCAGACAGCAGTGCAGGGCCGAGGACAGCTGCCTGGAACAGCTCAGCTCCAGCAGCCTCATCTCTTGAGAAAAATTACAGGGAAACCCGGTGGGCAGCATCCAACAGCTGCCATTGAGATCCAGATGTTCAATTGGGACAGGGCCTTTTCAGCCTCTGAGAGCTGTGATGCTGTGCCTAGTCAGGGAGAAAGGAGAGCTGCCCTGTGCCCTGGAAAAGATGAGGGAGTCATGGAACATGGGAGCCAGCAAGCTTGGAAAACCTGCAGGGACACCACCAGGCTGTGGTCATGGTGTCCCAGGGGAGCTTGGTCACCTTTGGAGATCCCACAGGATGTGCTGGTGTCACCTGTGTGGCCACAGACAGGCCAAATGAGTCAGTGGGTGCCCCCTGAAACAATCCATCAGCAAGAAGGGACCAGGATACCCCTCAGATGTGACAAGGTACCTAACCCCAACAATGGAAATTGTGTGGGTGGTGTCACATCCCCTCCTCCTGCCCTGGTACCTGGAGCAGCCTCTCTAGACCCCCAGAAGATACATTTGAGCCTTCTGTGCTTATGTTTGTCTGTAACATATTCAGAGGCCACCGGGCTCCAGTGGAGAGCTCCAAGGAGCTGCTGGTCTGTGCCAGCCTGAGGATGGGTGTCTGCCAGGCTGCCATGGGGCACCTTTAGCTCTTCAGTCCTCCCCAGACCTGGGAACCCAGAGCAGGTTGTGGCAGTTCAGGCAGCCCACCCCAGCAGAGCTGCCTGGTGTTCTTCCCTTTGCAGCTCTTCCCAGGAGCTGCAGGAGGAAAATGTCACCAGCTGGCTGGAAAACTCTCCCGAGGCCATGGCACAGGGAACCCTGGCCCTTGCTTTGAAACTCCCTCGTTAAATAATGAACTTCCTGGCAGCAGTGTCTCAGAAAGGCTTAGCATGAGGTGCCAAAGAAGTGACCTTGTGTGACAAAGCAGCTGGAAAATGCCACAAGAATTAGATCAATCAGTCTCCTTAATTTGCTACTGAGAAATACAACCTTTCCAGCAGGATAGAGAGGGTGCCAGGCCACCTCTTTTTACCTGGATCTTCAATCAACACCTTCTTGTGCTCCTCGAGGAGGGAAAACATGTGAAGGAGGAACGAAGAGGAGCTCAGGGTGCCCTTGCAGGTGGGGTGCAGGGAGATGGCCCTGGCTCAGAGGGCATGAGAGGGCAGAACTACCTTGTATCAAAGAGCCAAATAATTGACAAATGTCCTGTGCTCCCTTCCTTTGCCACAGCCAATGGCCCAGGGAGCTGTTAGGGAGATGGAGGGAAGGGAAATGTGCAGAGGCAAGACCGACTGGTGATTTTGGGAGAGTTTTTTTAGAGACACCAAAGACTGAGCACAAAGCAGACTGCAGCAGGTGCTTTCTTAACCTTTCTCTTCTGTTTTTAGACACATTATGGCTTTTTTGTCACCATAAATCGGCAAAATATTGATATTGGAGTCCACAGAGAACAGAAAAAGTAGGATTACCCATGGGTGCAATCAGGCTCCCAATCTCTGACCTTTCCAATACCTGTTTCCAAGTCTTGTACCTGGACATAGCTGGAATCTTTAGGATTGATATTTCCTGGGCTCTGGCTCTGTCTCTGCTTCCAGGTGGGTTTCCTCAGAGACTACCACAGCAACAGGGCAGGTGGCATCAGGTGTCAGGAGAAAATAGTGATTCCCTGCTCATCACACAGCTGGAAGTGGAGAAATGGGCTGCAAGAGGCACAAAGTTGAATGCTGGGCTGAAGGTCTGTAAATTATGGAAATTTGTGTCAGATCCAGCTGAAGTCCCAGTAAGTCTCTCCAATGTGTTGTAAAACACATGGTTGATGTTTCTCAGTTATTGGCAGAGTGGGTGGATGGGGTAGAGCAACCACAGCCTGGATGGGGGTGGGTGTGAGGAGCTCCCTCAGGACTGTTAGGATTTTACCTTGTTGCTAAAAGAAGCAAAGGAATTCTCAGAAAATACAAGCAAGGTTCCCTTGCAAGCTGTTCTCAGGTTTCTGTCTCCTGAGCTGCTCCTGGGTGAAGCTTGCCCAGTCTGAGATTGGGACAAGCAGGAGATGCTGATTCACCCCACCTCTGTCCAGCAGCTCCTGTTTGCCAGTGGCCACTCTCCCACTTGGAGCAACATTTGAATTTTCTCCTTCAGACCATAATTGTCAGTCCCGAGGGTGCCTGGTGCATGTGGTAAGAGGAATCCCAGCACTGACTGCAGATCACCAGGAGAGGTTGAGCTACTGCAGCTTTACACAGAGTTCATTAGAGCCGCTCCTCCTTTGCAGAGGCTGTGCCAGGAGAGCAGGAGTGAAGGCAGAGGTTGCTGTGAAGATCCCACTCTGTTTAAGAGCTTTCCAGCACTGGGATGGGAACCCAGCATCCCAGCCTGGCTGCCATGGAAGATCTCTAAGGAACCTTTCAAAATCCATTTCAGGCAAGTGCCCAGGTGAGCAGTGGGCTCCTCTCCATGATGTGATGACCCAACACAGCAACTGTGGGAGGCCAAAGAGAGAGAAGAAGTTGAGGGAAGGCAGAGTAAAAGGAAAAGGGAACTGGAGTGTCCCCACACCCTCCTGACCCTAGGGAATGCAGAGATGATGGGATTACTTGGCACCTGGGGCTCAGATATTGTCAGTCTGGGTTTATTTTCCTCCTCCAATCCAATTGTCCTCCTAACAATATTTCTCCTTTTCAGCCACTTCCGTGGGTGTTTCATGTCAGTGCTGCTGCACAACTCACACTTATTTTGTAATCTGAGTGCATGGTCAATACACTCCTCACTTTGCTGTGTTATTCTGCGGTGATTCAGATCTGTTCTATGTGGAATCATCTTTTCCTCCCACAGCCAACTCCTTGCATGAGGAGGAAGGGCTGCGTTGTGCTCCAATCCAGCAGTGTATATTTACGTGCCATAAATCTGTTACATTTCCCCATATTTGAAGTAAAATACTGCTGGATCTTGGCACCTGGGCTGCCAGGTATTAGAGCTCCTTAGTGCTGTCATTGTAGGGAAACACAACCCCAACCATGCACCATTAGCACTACAAAGTGACACAACTGTAGCTGTAGCTGTGCTAATGCTCTGCTCTCTATGATAATTACAAATGCTTTTCAGACAGACACTTCTTTTCTGAAGAGAGAGAGAGAGAGAATCCTGAGCACACTCTGAGCTGGCAGCACTGCATGAAAACCTTCTGTTCCAGAGGCTGAGAATCAGGAATCTCAGACTGCCATGGGCAGAGACACCTTCCACTATCCCAGGTTGCTCCAAGCCCTGTCCATCTGCTCCAAGCCCTGTCCATTTGTTATTGTATTGAATAAAACCAGCAAAACATTTCATAGTTTTAGCCCTACCACCTGTCTGTATGACCCTCACTCTGTCACACACTCAGCTGTGTCAGCCATGGTTTATAAATAAGGAATTAATAAAATACACAGAGCAAGTCTCCCATTGGCTGCTCTCCTTTGCTGACACCCAAACCAAATGTGTACTTGAATAGCTAAAGGGCACTTGGAGAGTATGAGAGGGCACTCAGTGCCCCCCTGTGCCAGTGCTTGTCAAGGCATGCAGATATATTTTTTAACTATCCTTTGTTATGGCAGGATAATATTAAGCAACATCTATTGGATCCAAACATTTAAACATCATTTTTCAGCCTCCTAACACAAGGCTGAAGATTTCTTATACTCCGATGTGAACTTTTAACCGTTGTTGATGTTCAGGCTGGGGTACTGGGCTAACATCGGTTACTTCTGGCTGAGCCTGGAGTAGTCCTGTGCAAAGCAGTGGACTCCACCAGACTGAGCACCTAGAAAATCAACAAGTGTTGATCCATCTAATTTCATAGCAATTACATGCCATCAAACAACTCTGACTTTCCTTTGTGCTGGAACTGGCAGTGGATTTTGGAAGCAACAGATGTTTGCAATGTCCCTGACCAGGCAAATTGAGTGACTGGGATCACAGGCATGGATGTGAAGCCAACTGAGGCTTATCCATCCAAAGGCAAAAAAACCTCTTGGAAAACAGTGGTGCCTAAAATGGATTAAAGACCACTGTGGGCAAGTGAACAAATGTGAGTTGCCAGTGTACCAAGAGTTAATGCTCTGTTAACACGGGGACAGACATGGGAAGATTTCTTCCCTCCACAGAGAAATGCTCACATCAAACCTGGAAAAGGAGATGCCAGCCCGATGTTTGTGCTTGTAAAAGGGAACAGGAACAGGAGAAGGTTCAGAAAAGAGATGCAAAGATAATTTGAGGTCAAAAGAAATTGCCCTAAAGTGAATGATTTTGAAAAGCACAATCTGTTTAGATTGTGGAAAGGAAGAGTGAGATGGCTTGAGTAGCCCATAAGTACCTGCATAGGGAGAAAATACCAGGTACTAAAGGGGCTCTTTGATGTAATGGAGAAAGACATAATAAGAACTAATGGCTGGGAGGTGAAGCTGGAAAAATTCAGACTAAATGACCCCCAAGATTTTAACAAAGGAGGTGATAAAAACCTGACACAAAGTCCTGAGGGAAGTGAGTGTCCTCTGTCTCCTGAGAGCTTCTGTTCTGGCCCGTCTTCTCTTTTGTAGGACACCAGACATCCAGGATTTGCCTTTTTGCAGGGGCAAAGCCCTCTCTCAGAGCGAGGGATAGGTCTCAACAAGCTGATTGGTCCTCCTGGATGAAAACTGCCCTGGAGAATTACCTTCCCACCTGGATGTTCCTGGGGTCAAGGGACCTCTTCCAATTAAAGATATTTTATTATCCCATTTGGGCTTCTGGAGAGGCTGCCAGCCCTCAGTTGGAGTGATGCAGTGCACCCCCTCTGAGCACAGGGGCTCTCCCATGCCCTTGGTGCCTTTTTTTCCACCCCTTCTCCAGCTCAGACCTTCCCCCTGCACTGTGAGATGTTGCTGTCAGGGTGCACAGAGATTAAGGTTCCTGCTTTCCTACTCAGCAATGTTTAGTGACCCTGACCTGGAATCTCTCCCTGAACTCCACAAGAAGATGAACAAACACGTCCCCTCCTACAGCTGCTCTGGGCACCCTATGCTAGGGCCTCCCCACCCTCACAGGGAAGAATTTCTCCCCAATATCCCATCTAACACTGACCTTTGGCAGTTTAAAACCTTTTTTTGTTGTATATATCTTTACTGAAAAAAAATATTCCATTTACATCTTAGTGCTTTATCACTTCAAGGGCATTATTTCCTGATTGTCCACTTCCCTGGGAATCCTGTTTCTCCATCCTCACCACTGCATGTGATTCCTCTGATTCTCCTGTACCTGGTTCCAGCATCAGGAGTGGATCACTTGTGAACAGACTCATGTCTTGGTATCAACAGACTTGGTCTCCAAGGTTAATCTCCTCCACTCCTTGGGAATTTGATACAGGTAAGCCAAAACTTAATTTCCTAATGTTAAAAACATAAAAGTAGAGGTGCTAGTAGTATGTTCTCCCTGGTGAAGCTGGTTAAGGTTCTGATCCTCAGAAAACTGTTAGAAATTCACTGCAGAATTTTTATAGTGGTTTGGCTCAATTTCTAATTTTTTTTTTTTTTTTTTCTGGGAAAAGAAATATTGGCAAGCCACCCAAATTCTCAAGCGATTTTTTGAGAAAGCTGCACCACTTACTTGGGGGGATTATTTCTGATTCGTCACATTCTTTCCTCAGAGTTCCTAACAAATCCATCCCAAGCAGAACAATTTTTTTTTTCTGCTAAGACTTTGATTTCAGCTCTGTTCTCACACTCAGAAGGTGGCTCCTGAAGCTGAGTGAAATCAGTGGGGATGGTCTGAGTGAGCACCAAGGGTCTGAGGAGGAGCAGGAGAGGAGTTTTACACACAGCTTAATGTGCTAATGAGGGTGGGATGTAGTAAGATCTCAACAGTACCACTTCCAAAATTATGCAGGTGAAGCAGAAGTCTCATGAGAAACATACATGAGAAAACTGTGTGTGGGATCAGGATCTGGACCTGAATGGAGTAAATGTTTAGAAATGGTGGAACATGCCTGTGAGAGGTTCCCACAGGGCCAAAACAGACCTTTGGTGTTTAAGAATGTCCTAAAAAAAACCCACAAATAGCTGAACCAACACCAAATACTTAATATAGCTGTTGGAAATAATAATTTTTACATTAAGAGAGTTGAACTGTAGACTCAACTGTAACAAAAAGTTTGACTGAACAGGTCTTGTTGGTACCTGGCAACCAGGTATGTCAGTGACAGAAATCAGTGGGACATGGAGAGAGAATCAGAGAATCACAGTCACAGACTGTCACAGAATCACAGACTTGCAGAGTTGCAGAATCAGTTGCAGAATCACGGAATTAGTCACAGAATCACTTCACAGAATCACAGAGTCACAGGAGGGTTTGTGTTGGAAGGGCCCACAGTGGTCACTGGTGTCACCTCCCTGCTCCAGCAGGGCCATCCCAGAGCTCAGGGCACAGCGCTGTGTGCACACAGCTCTGCAATAGCCCCAGGGAGGGACCCTCCACAGCCTCCCTGGGCTCTGCTCACACTCCGGCACTGCCTGGGGCAGTTCTGCCTCCTGGGCAGGGGGAATTGCTGGACTCAGTCCCTGCCCGTGGCTCTGGTGCCACTGCTGGGCCCTGAGCCGAGCCTGGCCCTGCTCTGACCCTCCCTGCACAGAGGGGATGCCCTCCCTGCAGGGACAGACAGGGACACCCAGGGCTGAGGGCCCCTCTCAGCTGGGGCTCATCTCCAGGCTCCTTCACCTACTCCAGGGTGGAATTCCTGGAGTAGCAGCAGAGTAACCGCCAGCAGTTGAGATGAGGCACTCAGGAGATATTAAAGGTCAGTGGAGTGAAGGAGTTCAGTGTGTCAGTAATTCCTGTGGATGGAAATCTCATGGATGTGTGGGAAGGAAAGGCCTGGTGGCTGTCATGCCCCATGGGTAGGGACAACCCCACGATGGTGACAGCAAAGCCTCAGCTGCGTTAGTTGGTCCCTCAGGGCTGAAAACACAAAAATAAAAGTAGACTCCAATTCCCCCCGTGGTGATTGGTGACTGCTACAAATGGCTGAGGGGCTGGGCTGAGGGGCTGGCTCCATTTTCACACAACAAAAGTAAAAGCGCTGCTGCCTCCGAGTGCAGGGAAGAGAAGAAGTGACTTTTGATTTAGTGTGGAGCAGTCCAGGATGCCTTGTTCAAGGGGAACCATCAAAACCCATACCCACAGAAGAAAGACCATAATAGACTGAAGTTCAATACTCGACAGGTGAAGGGGTAAAAAAGCAGAAACCACTCTGATAAAGTTGAAAGAAAAACTAGAACTAAGAAAAAAAAAAGAAAAAAAAAAAGAAAAGGAGACTAGTTAAAAGGGAATGGCTAGAAGAGTAAAATGATTTAAAGTGGTTGGGATACTTTTGAAATAAACTGTATTAGAAACTCTGGAACATTATTAGAAAACTTTAAATGGGCAAAAGTCATTCTGGCCATGGCTATAAAGCAGCATAAAAGAAGCAACTCCAACTCAAAGGGTAACTCTGGCAAGTTAATGTAAACCCATATTAACAAGGGCCAAAATTGTGCATGAGAAAGAACTTGCTAAAGACATTAAAAGTAATGATAACCCTTTTTTTCAAGCTCTAGAAGGTAACTCTGTGCCATGGTACAGCTCATGGAAGATCAGGATTCAGTGGGAGAACTGTGAAAGGGCACAGCAGGAAATTTAAATAAACAGAGGAATTTAGTCATGTTCCCACATGGGGAATTTTCATTACCAGGGATAAGTATGAGGAACTGTTTTATATTTTAGGCTTGAAATTAAAAATTGAATAATAAAAATTCATCAAGACCAGATGGTATTTTCCAAAGAGCAGTGAAGGAATGAAAAAATGAAATTCCAGTCTATTAACTGTACTGGGAAATCTGTCACTTCACCTATGCATGAGAAATTAGAAGGTTGAGAATTTCTTGCCAGTTTATTAAAAGGAGTTTAAGGAGAAATATAGAGAGAGCTGTGAAATGGGAACCTTAGTTTTTTAGAAGGAAGGCTGGGAGACACCATAATAAAGAATAAAATCAGCAGGGCTAAGGCAGAACGAGCTCTTATATCATCCAAAATTGACCAACAGAACAATTCCACATCCGGGAGGAAAGAACAGATGTAGCCTTGAGTATTTAGATTTCAAAAAAGCTTTCAAATAGAGTTTTCCCCGTCATGAGATAACAAGAAAGGCCCTTGTATGGTGTAATGGCCACTTCCATGACATGGACATTTTCAGGAGTAAAACCTCTGTGTCTCAAGAGAGGAATGACAGAGCCAGGGAAGTTTGAACAGTGCCAGGGAACCTCTCTGGGCAGTGGAATTCAGGAATTCACTAATTCCAACATTATCCCGGCTTGCTCTTTTCCTGGTTTGGCTTTTCCCAGCCAGGACTCAGCACACTGATGGATTCACCAGCAGCCATGGCAGCCCTGGGAGATTCCAGCTGTCACTGTGGGTGGGTCCAGCCCTTTCTGGAGGGTTGGGAAGACTCCATATATAATGCATGGAACTGTGCCTTGCCATGCCAAGCGTGATCTCAAGATGCACAAAGCAATAAAATGGAGTTATAGAACGATTTCCTCATTCTGGAGAGTTCTTGGGAACATCAGTGAAGCTTCTGGAACTGTTCACAAAGGGAAGGATAGGAAAAAAAGGAAACAACAAGAACAAACAGGAGATAACTTTCTGCATCTATAACTCCATGAAGTTACCATATTTTGGGTATTATGCACATTCTTGACATATATTCCTATTAAAACTGCCACCAAAAAAAAAAATCTGCAAACTAGAAGAGCTTTAGAGATGGGCAGGAAGTGTAACCAAAGATTTAGAACAACTTTGGAATAACTTTCACACCTCAGCTTGGATGGTTGCACAGGGAACAGAAAAATTGTGGTGGACAAAGAGCTACGAAATCATGAGTGACAGAGAAGAAGAGAGTAGAGAGCAGTTATTCCCTATTTTCCCAAACACAAATCACTGCAATGAACATCTCAAATCCTCAGGCAAGAAGTTTAAAGCCAGCAAAGGGAAGATCTCTGAGAATGCCCAATTACCCTTCAAAATACAGGGGCTGAGCAGGTCATGGAGCCTAAAGGACAAACAGGTTCCAAAAGCAGGAAAAGTATTTTATGGAAGAGAAGGATGTAGTGTAAAACACAGTGATGTAGAGGAGTGTTCAGCAAAAAATCCTGGAGCCAGACTCTGCTGGAAGCTGGGAGACTCCTCAGGGAAAAGTCACTCCAGAGTCATCCTTTTTTTTCTGGGCATCCCATGGTGACCATGGACAGGGACAGGTGATGAGGGGCATGGATCTGCCTCAGGATGTCTCTTCTTCCATTCTTATTCTGATGAGAGTTTGGTGACTGCCTCAGTGCAGAGATTCCCAGCTGGGTGTTTCAGGAGCACCAATTGCAGTAGTGGGCAGTGGTGGGTTAGGAATTCTGACAGCAAAGGGAAAAGCTGATCTTTATTCTGTTCAGAGAACTAAAAATACGACCAGCCTTTTAGAAATCTGGGACACGTATTTGTCAACAATTTTTTAGAATTAAAAAATGCACTTTTTAAAATGCATGCTGGTGCTCTGATTCAGCAGTGACATGAATGTATTCCATGGGGTGGATGGGGTTTTTCCCAGTAACTCCATGTTCTGATGAGCTGATCGTGAGTCATTGATCAAGCATCACTCCCACATGCTCTGAGGACAGGAGCAGCCCCTGACAGTGTCTGCAGTTCCTTGGCTTTGCCCCTCATTCCTCACTCTACTTTTTGCATCAGAAGTTCCTCCTACCAGTCTGTTTGACCCTGGAGCAGTCAGGGCTGGTCAGGAGAATGCTTTGTCTTTCATAAGCCCATTGTATCTTAAATTTTAAGAGTTTGTCATGAAGAATTGAAACAAATGGGATGTGTTAGGACACAGAACCCACCAAATCCAAACCCGATAATACTAAATTTACTCTTGAAATAATAAAGGGTCAGAGACTTGCATGGCAATTTAGTCATCTGTGGCTCTTGGAAGCAACTAAGTCTGTCCCAGAGAGTTTTCTGTGAGGTTCTCAGCTGCCTGTTTGCCTTGGCTGGGGGTGCCCCAGTGGCATACGAGCAGAGCTGTGCCCCGCACCTGCCCTGGCTCTGCCCCAACCATCTCACAATCCTTTTCCCCCACTGAATGTCCCACCCAGGCTTTCCCAGCTGCAAAACCCATCAGGATTTTTATGCTTGGAGGTGAGAACTGAGATGTGTGGAGGTCTGAGCTGATGAGAGCCTGGGCCAGAGGCTAGACAGACTGGAGAGAAGGGAGCAGCAAGAGCTGGGGATGTTTCAATGAGTAGGGAGATGCTGCTGCACTCAAGGACTTGATGCTCAAAGTCCAGCCTTAGGAAGTTGGCATTTTCAAGGCCAGGTTGGATGGTCTTGGAGCAGCCTGGGATAGTGGAAGGTGTCCCTGCCCATGGCAGGGGTTGGGATTAGATGAGCTTTAACGTCCCTTCCTACCGAAATCCTGCTACGAGTCTATGATTCAACATCCCTGTGGGGCTGGTGTGAATTTTTCAGCACCCTCTGTACTTCTGATCCACAAAGACAGATTTTTTTTTTTTTTTTCTTTGCCTCAGAACAGGGAAATCATCAGTGGCCAACCTCTGACAGCCAAGAGGGACCTGGAGCATTGTGAAAAGTGCCCGGCTGAGAGCTCTCAGCAGCTTGCAGGGAAAACCTTCTGCAGGCTCCTCAGGGAACGCAGATCCTGGGTTCTGGCAGAAAGGGGGGCAGGTCGGGGCTGCAGACGGGCGGGTTCTCGGCATTCCTCCCCGCTCCTCCGTCCCTCGGCTGGAGCCGCCTCAGCCGCCCCGGGAAGGGGGAAATCCCCGAGCGAGGGAGCAGCGCCCGGCCCAGCCCCGCCCGGCCTCGCTCGGCTGCTCCGGCGCTAAATTAAACCGGATTGTGCTTTTCCCACTTTAGCCATTTAGATAAAAGTAACATTTTGTTTGAGAGCAGCAGCAATTATACCCTGGGGTTTGGGATTAACATAATTAATACTTTCTCCGTCGCCAAACGCGCTCCCCCGCCCTCGCTCCTGCTGCAATCAGAGCCTCGGCTTTCGGTGACGCTGCGGCGGAGAGTGTTCCCCAAAAAGGTACACGAGTCCTTCTCAGGGAGCCTGGAGTGTGCTTGGGAAGGAATAAAAAGGAGAAGAGAGCCGTATCACCCTGCATTAGTGTCTGCAGCACATGAAAAGCCTGTCACTCCACCACCCAGGGAACTAATGAAGATCCCAATTATGCAGCAATAAAATATACATAGGCACTACACAGGGCCTTATACATTTTTAATTTTTTTTTTCCAGAGCCAAATTCAGAGAGAAAATTCTAATTAGTGGTTTTGTCATTTTTAAATAAAAAGGTACGTGGCTGCAGGAAACGCTGGCAGAGCATCCCCAGCAGAGCCGTGCAGGGACAGTCTGGGTGTCCGGCCATCATCCAGCACTGTCCCATCCCTGCCCTGCCAGCAGCTCCTTGATTCCCTGAGATCCTGGGAGGGGGAAACCACATCTTTTAGCAGTGATCCCAATGATTCCCACACTCCCCACAACGCAGTCAGGCCATTCCCTCTTAAGCCTCCTCACTCTGCGGGTCCATCACCTTGGCATTGCATGGGAATGTTTTCCTTTCGACCTCAGGGTGTCGGGGGGCATCTAACCCATCTTGAAAGGTGATAGCAGGACAGCAATGGGTGACAAGCTACCAGCTGCACCCTCCAGGTTGGGTTTGCTTCTCCTTCTTCCTTCCCAAAGCCAGAGGAAGAGCAGTGATGGCCCAGCCCAGCTCCAGCCCCACCAGGGAACACTCAGGTGTTGCCTGATGAGAGCAGGAAAAGAACGGGATGGAGCTTCAGCAGCGGAACCAGCAGCTTCCAGCAGAAATAATGGAATCATGGGAGAGCTTGGGTTGGAATGGACATTTAAAGAGCATTTGTTCCAAGCCCCTCCCCTCCCCCACCCCTTCCCCCCTTCCCCCAGTGAGCAGGGGCATCTTCAACCTCTATTTTCTGCCTGGATCAGAGCCCTGGTGACAGCAGAGACTGGAGATGGTGTCCCTATTCCATCATCCTTGGGAATGGGTGTTTGGAAGCAGCACAAATGGAAACTTCTGGCTTTCCTGCCCTGGTGTCCCAAGTGTCCCAGGAACACCGAGCCTGGGGCAGAGCCCCACACTCATCCTCCCTGAAAATCACAGCCCAGCTGTGTCCCTGCTGCCCTGGTCCTGCTGGTCCCGATCCCTGATGGGATGTGGGGGAATGGTGCCCATCCTCAGCCCCACACCAATCCCTGCCCTTGGAGACAGGGACAGGATGCCACCCTGGCCCTGTGACAGCACCTGCAGCACAGCTGGGCTTTCACACAGTTCAGCTGCATCTTCATAATCTTCCAAAATAAATCAGAGTTGGTCTTTCCTGCAGTACTTGGGACATTTAAACCTGGCTGTTGTCCACAGGAACAATATCCCACACACACTGCCAACCTTCCAATGCTGCTCCCACCTGGGAAGGGATCAGAGCTACTCAACAAAAACAACTTTAAGAGCTTTTCAACATTAGCTTAGCAATATATCTCCCTTAACTGCATCCAAAGAAATGATAGGCCTATTTGAGAGTCAGTTTCCCAAAAAGTGAATATAAAAGCATCCATCTGAAGCAGCAACTCAACTCAGAAAGTTTCTGACAAAATGCTCAAGATCTGGCAAGATTTTAAGTAATTCAGAGCAATGTTTTAAAACTGTGCTGTCAGGAACCTGAAGCATAAAGCAGTTCTGTCAACTCCTCCTGTAATAAAAATAAATGACCATTTGTTGCTTTCTGAACTCCAATATGCAGATGAGTGAATATATTATGCAATGTCCAATGCCCTAAACTTCATCTTCATTTAAATTTTAAAGTCACCGTAATATGGTGCATAAATATAAGGATTTTTAAAAAAACTCCTGATGGTAGCATGATGCTGAAAAGTTCCCAAGCGTGCAAAAAGCCCAGAAATTGTTATTTTGACATGAATCAGTGAGAAGGCTCTGGGAACAGTGGAGCTGTGATGGACACAGGATCATTATCACTAGACACGGCCGGAGCACTCACCTACTGTGGAACTGTCAGGGGCAGGGAGGGAGAGGGGAGAGGAATCCTTCACTGTTCCAGCTACAGACCAAGGACAAGGTACAGAAGAAAAGTTTTCTGGGTCAAATTCACCCTCGTGCAGCTGAGATGAGGGGGACCTCAGTAGTGGCTAAGAGGGTGCAGGTGATGCACAAATCTCCCGGAGGATTCCCTCACCTGGAACCTGGGCATGGTTCTGCTGAGTTTCCTGCTCTGCTGAGTCCCTCCAGGCAGCAGATGTGGGTCCCTCCCTACTCTTCCCCTGCACTGACCAAGGTACGTTAAAGCTGCTTGAGCCCTGAGGAGAATGGAATAGCTCAGATAAAGCAGACCAATGTCTCTGGTTTTCCCTCTCCAAGTCACAAAGTTCATCTGGAAATCCCAGTGTATACCTGGCTGCCTTCCTAATTACTGTTATCTTAGCTACTAGGCCAGTTTTAAATTGCAAGCTGGACTGGAATAAAAGGCAAGGAAAGTTTAATTAATTGGTTAATTAATTATTTTTCCTTCTTTTAATAAAGAGCTAATATTCACCGAGACAAACAGGGACACAGATAGATCCTGTGGCTGGTTCACTGCAGTGCTGCTCCTCATTGCCAGGAGCTGCCTCAGGCTCCTGAGCCCCTGGAACCTGAGGCTTTTCTCTGGGTTCCTTCTCCTTGATCCTCCTGCTGCCTGAAGGAACTGCTTTGGAGCAATGAAAGTGTTCCTGAATTGGGCAAGGGGTGTCAGAGGGCCAGCACTGGCAAAAAGTTTGGGAGAAAACAATACTAGGGTAAAAATTTTTTTCTTGGGGGTTTGGGGTGTTTTTTTTTTGTTGTTGTTGTTTTGTTTATTTTTTTTTTTCAAAATCCTGTGAGCACTCAGGGCTCCTGGTGAAAATGTGGAAGTATTGGGCATAAGGTTGTCTAGGGGTTCTATTAACTCACCCCTTTGCAGAAATGAATGCTCCAGAGCAGCATTTTGGGTGAGGTGCTCCCCAGGAATTCCACCAGCAGGACCTCAGGGCCATGGCACCAAGTGATGGTCAGTGAACCCTTGGGAGAGTGTGCCCAGCTTGAAAACCCCAACCCCCAGATTTTATCAAGGAAAAAGGTTGTGGAGCTGCCCTGCAGCCAGCCCAGCTATCCAAAGATATATTTAGAAGTCAAAATATTTGCAACACTGATATCCAGAGACTGAACCTGACAGATTTCGAAATACAATTTTTGTGGGGTTTTACTTTCCATCCCAGGTGACTCCTCAGCTCCAACTTCTGCACCAATGGGATTTTTCACATGGAGATGGTACAGTAAATAATTTGATCAACTTTTCCTGGTGACAGTGATTCTAAATTGTGAGATGTTCATTATTAGGGGCAGATGTTCCTGACTTGTGTTTGCTGGGAGGATGACCTGGGACGAGGTGGACACCAGGGGAGTATTTCAGCAGTGCCAACAGAGCAGAAAAGCACCTATACTTCTCAGCTTATTTAAAAATCCCAGCAAAGAGCCCCAGCCAAACCCCGCCTGGCAGAATTGTTTTTTATTGTGTTCCGCTGCTGTGTCCCCACAGCTGGAATCCATTGGTGCCACCTCACTGCTTGTCCTTGAGCCATCTTGAACTATTCCACTCAACTGCTGCCTCTCAGCTCCTTACAGCAGCAACTGAGGAGCACAGAGCATCATTAGCCTTTTATCTGGAAAACCACCTGTCTCAGGAATTAACCTGTGCTTTTCCTCTGTTTCTCTGGTGAGAAATTAATGTTTCTGTCAACAAGTGCCCTTCCATTAAACCTGTACTTGTTTATTTTAAAATAAAAGTAAGCTGCCACACCAAGCATAAAAACATGCAGTGTTTTATGTGGGAATCTGAAAGAATATTATATTAACATGCACATTTATTTGCTTCTTTTCTGAATCCCATGAGACTCTCTTCCAAGGAATTTCAGCTGGCAACTGCTTTCTTCTGCATTAATGTGAATCAAACCTTTTCAACTATAAAAGTTTCTTCTGATAATACACAATCCTTGAGTGAAGTTTGCCTTAAAATAAACAGTAAAGAAGTTCCTTGGCCTATGTCATCCAGAACCTGCAACTGCACACCCAGGCAGGGCCAGGAAAATTTGCCTGAGCACAGCATCCTGAGTGGAGGGATCTTCCCGATCCCAGGAGCAGACCAGAGGAGGGAGGGCACAGGGGACGATCCCACCCACCCCAGCACTTCTTGCATCCCACTCTGGGCTGAGCTGGCCATGGGACAAATCCCAGGCTCTCAGCAAACTCCACCTGTCTGTGGTGCTGTCATGGAACGGGACAGGGATCACTATCCCTGTCCTGCCTCACTGGGGGATCCAGACTCTGCTTTCAGCCCACTGCCTGTAGGGCTGGACTGGTGACATCCCACCCTGGGCTGTAAATCCTGCCCATGAAATACCACTCTGATGCTCCTGCTGGGGTCTACACGACAAACACCAGCAGCTCCTCCAGGAGGAGAATGGCTGGAAAGGCCACCCAGGCCAGGCCGAAAACTCTTTTGACATTTTCATTTTACTTTTTTCTCCAGAGAGTAAAACATCAACTTTATACTGATACTCTGCCCTGTGCCCTATCCAGGCCACAGCCTCCAAAGGCTCTCCCGTGCACATCCAACTCCGGCTGAAGCGGAGGGTGGTGGGGCCTGGATGGGTCTCCTTGGAGCAGGAAACAGCATTTTGTGCTGGGGCTGTGCTGGGGCTCAGCCCATGGGGCTGCTGCAATTAAACCCTCTGTGGGTTGTGGCTCCACTTTATCCACCCTCGGATGTCAAATGTCAAACTGTCTCCCAGCTCGGGCCTGACGAGGCGGCAGCGGCAGCAGCAGCTCTGTGGGGACAGCTGGCATTCAGCATAATTGTTTATGAGACAAACTTGCCAGCAGCAGCAGCAGCAGCAGCAGCAGCAGCAGCAGCAGGCCAAATTGGAGATAACTAATAGCTAAATATTGGGGAATTATCTGGCTGGAGCAGCACAGCCCAGCCTGGTTAATTAGAAGCTTGCAATGAATATAGAATTGCTGTTAATTTTAACCCACCATGCCTTTCCCGAGGCAAAATAGGGGGAGTATCAGTATTATGTGATTTGGTAAAGGGTAGAAGGGAATGTTTAATAATGGTGGATTTGCTTCTTTATCTTAAGTGTTTCCCCCCTCACTAGCCTTGCATGTACCCAGCAGCCACACCCCCGCTGCAGTGAGGCCATGGCGCTGAGAGCAGCACACACGCCCAGGATTTGCCCTGGGTGTCTTTTCAGGGCAGAATTCCTTCCATGGAGGGCATTCCAGAGCCTGCCCTTTGCAGACAGAGCCCCCCAGCCCCACCCCGGTGTCCCCCAGTCCCTGCAGTGCAGCCCAGCTCTCTCTCTCCCCAGAGAGCAGGGGCTGGAGCTGGGATGGATGAGGATGAGGATGAGGATGAGGATGAGGATGAGGATGAGGATGAGGATGAGGATGAGGATGAGGATGAGGATGAGGATGAGGATGGGTTCCAGGGACTGCAGCCAGTGCTCTGGGCAGGACGGGCAGGGAACATCTCCTGGGGGCTGGGATCCAGCAGAGGAGTTGTTTTGGGGCAGGACTGGGGTGTGGTGATGGGGGATCATCATGGGTGAAGGATGGGGCTCTGTGCTGGGGCCGGCCTTGCTGTTGGACACTCCCTGCCCCTGGACAAGCCAGTTCAGGGTCTGGCACATGGGCACTGGGTGCTGTCACCACCTTGTGCAGGGGAGTGGCACTTTCGTGTGGTGTCACAGGTGAGCAGAGCTTGTTCCTTGGTGCCCAGGCTCATAGCCCTGCTGCTCCCTGCTCATGGAGCAGGCGGTGCCAGGTTGCGGGGAGGCCTTGTGCTGCTTCCTCCTCCACAGGAAGGAAACAGCTTCAGATTTTGCCTTCCTTGGTTTAGACCTTAATGAAATGTCTTGGGAGGCCGAGTTGGCTCCTGAAGTAATCTGCTTGATCCAAAATCAATGATTTCCTTCAAACGTGAGTGATGCAATACAAAGGAACTCAAACAAATACACCAATGACAAATACACCAATACACATCTTGGTTGTGTCAGGGAGGGGAATTTGTGACACTGCAGATGCTCTTGGGTCACTCCAGCAGTCATATAAACACTGGCTGAAGGATGATGAGGAGCCCACCAAGCCTCAGCAACTCTTTCTGAGGCCTCTTGGACTTGTGTGTGACCTCTTCAGCTTCACCATCACATTTGTGTGGCACCTTGGGGACAATTTGTGCCAGGTTGCTTTGAGTGAGATGTCCCAGCTGGGACATCAAGGTGAAGACAATTCCACCCTTGGATGTTGTGTTCTGCACTAAGCCCCAAATGGGCACAGCTCCCCAGCAGCAGACGGCTGCAGTGAGAGTAAAACCATCTCCAGATATCTTGAATAAGAATCTACCACCACCTGGAAGTCCATTCCCTCAACAGACCAGAAGAGGGAATGGACTTCCAGGTGGTGGTGGATCCCAATCTGCATTTTGGACTTCCATTCAAGCTTTCATCAAGGCCTGCAGCACATTTTGGTGAGACAAACCTGCATTTATCTTTCTCTCTATATCAGCACTGATTTGGGCAAGCAGGTTTATACGTTGGCCACTGCTCCAGGGTGTGAGATCTCAAATTTCAATGTTCCCAAAAGCAGCCAGCATTCCTGAACTGCAGCTTCGATGTCTCTTCGATGCCTGGGGGACAGCGACTCCAATATTAGTGAGGAAAATGTTGTGCACCTGGACAGTGCCACTGAGGGTGACACTGGCTGCTTGCTCTGTTGACTCAGTCATGGGACTTGCAAATGCTCAGGAAAACTCTCCAAGTCACTCAGCAAATCCATCCTTCACTAAACCACCCTTTAGAGAAGTTTGCCTTAAAATAAACACTAAAGAACACTTCACTTTTCTGAGCATCTTCTTTCCATAATCCAGGGGAGCTGACCTGAAATTTTGCAGAAGGAAGGCTTTTTCTGCAACAGTAACCTTTTTTAGTTAATTTAAACTAAAAATTATTCCATATTTCAAAATCTGAATGCTCCTGCATGTAGAACATTTATACAGACAACAGGAAATTGAGTGTTGCAATGAACGACACTTTCCATATTATTTGTGGCAAAATATTTTTAGTGCATTTACTGGAAATTTCAAAACATGTCTGGAAGGACATCACTTGGCTACTGGATCTGCTACAGGGTAAAGTACTCCGGGTTTATTAATAGCTGTGAAAATTCTTACCAGGCATTAATAAGTAGGAGAAAATATTTTCTTCTGCCCCCCCTCTTCCCCCCCCCCACCAAGGAAATAAATTATTATGTCAGAATGTAGAGAAATTTAGGAACTAAAAATGCAGCAAGGTCTGGGTGGGGTTTATGTAAAAACCTGAACATGAAACAAACCTTTGCTCCCCCTTGAAGAGCTGGTGCAGTGGTACAGCCACATTTTATACAATTTGTACAACGTTATCTTTCTTCTCAAATATTTAAAATCCCGTGACACTGTTTGGAAAGCTCACTCAGGGATGTGTCATTTTAGCTTTTCATCAAGCTGCCATGAATGGATTTGTTAGTACACATTTTAAACCAGACGAGCATTCCTTGTTCACCTGGTACCACTTAGAGAGGGAGATTCCTTTCCTCTCCCTCAGAGCAGTCTCAGAGAGGCACCACAGCTCAGGACCCATTCTCTCCTGGTGTCCATGGACCAGGAACACTGACATTGGTAAATCACCAGCTGAGGGAAGAAAATTATGCAGGAAATAGGGTGAGACCTGCAGGCCACAGCTCAGAGCAGTGAGGAAGCTGCTGCTGCCCAGGCCCCTCAGGCTGTTTGCTCACAGTGACAGAAAGGGATCTTGCTTAGACAGGGCAGAGTGGGTTTGGATGCTCCTGGTGAAGACAGGTCAAGGTGACAGATCACCTGGACAATGGAAACCTCCACAAAGAGAAATCAAATGCAGAACATACACAGAGAGTGGGAAGATGTCATAAAATGAAATCAGGGGTGCTGGGGTAGTGTTGGAGGATTTGAATAGATCCAGGGTGTTCAGAGAACTCCAGACTGGTGTGGGTTGGAAGGGACATTAAAGCCCATCCAGTGCCACCCCCTGCCATGGCAGGGACAAATTCTACTATCCCAGGCTGCTCCAGCCCCAGGGTCCAGCCTGGCCTTGGGCACTGCCAGGGATCCAGAGGCAGCCACAGCTGCTCTGGGCATCCTGGGCCAGGGCCTGCCCACCCTGCCAGGGAACAATTCCTGGATCCCAATATCCCACCCAGCCCTGCCCTCTGGCACTGGGAGCCATTCTCTGTGTCCTGTCCCTCCATCCCATGTCCCCAGTCCCTCTCCAGCTCTCCTGGAGCCCCTTTAGGCTCTGACAGGGGCTCTGAGCTCTCCCTGAAGCCTTCTCCTTTCCAGGTGAGCACCCCCAGCCCTTCCAGCCTGGTTCCAGAGCACAGGGGCTCCAGCCCTTGGAGCATCTCCATGGCCTCCTCTGGACTCTTTCTAGATGTATCTTTGAATTCCTTATGTCAGCCCAGGTTTCTGGGCTGTCCAGGTCCAGCCGGGCTGACAGAATCCCTGGCTGTGAATCCCACAGCAGGTTATGAACAAGGCAGCCCAGGAGCCCCCTGAGAGTCCTCTTCAGCCCTGTGCCCAGCTGAACATCCTTCCTCCAAAGCTCAATGCCTTTCTCAACACCCCCCAGCCCTAAAGCCCTGGCTGCAGAGCAGAGTGGGTCTCACTGGAGCTGTTTGGGAGCCTTGCTTCGTGTCCAAGGCCAGGGCAGCAGCACAGCTGAAGCAGAGGCACCGCTCAGACAGTTCCCAATGCCCCTCAGCTCTGTGGAGATGAGCTGCAGGTCTCCGGCCCCGTCAGGTCCCTGCCTCACCTGTGCCACTGGTGTCTGGGGTGTGATTCCCCCTCATTCCCCACAGCCCTGTCCTGGCTCACACAACTGTGATTACAGCCTCACACTTCCAGGGGTGCAGTTAACAGCCTGATTAGCAAGATACCATTCCAATTTATAATTAGATTAATGAGAGCATTCATTCAGAAGTTGTTATCTCACTTAATAATGACCTTACTGATTATTTTATCTCCTTTAACTCAGTGAGTGATTTTGATTAAAATAAATATAGCTCACAGCACCTGGAAATTCATTCTTCTCTTTAGAAGGAATCTGATGGAAAGAGATTCCCTTTTAAGAATTTCTTGGAAGTGATTAAATATTTTGGTCCTCCTGAGGCTGAATTTTCATGTTTTTAAAGATGACATTTTTGAAATATTTGATGATAAAATATTTATTAAGCCCCGTATTTATATTTTCAATACATCTGTTTCTGCTTTGACTGTTTGAACATCATTTCAGCAGAAATATATATTTGCATGCTGAGCTGAGTTAAAAACACACCCGCAAGTGCTTATACACACACACACATTTGCACACACGCAGGCCTCACACACTGAGCCTCACTCTTCCTCTCCTATTCCTCCCAGAATGATTTCTCATTTAGGGAAAACACTGCCAGCAGTCATTGAGCCAATTGAGTTTATCAGATCCCTGCTGCTCATGATGTTATTTTGTGCATTAATCTATTTTCTAAGAGTGGTAAGAATTAGACAGCACAGCTGCTGAAGACTCAAATGGGAAAGAGGCAAACAGGAGGGCAAAGAGCATTTGGGGTTTGCAGGACAGGCCAGTTACAGCTGATTCCTGGGGAGCAACAATTACTCACAAAATCTGGGCTGGTTTGGGCAGCTTCAGCTGTGCCAGCAGCAGAGGGAAGGTGGCCATGGGGTAACAGCCCCTGGTTTGGAGGTTCATAGAATTCCAGACTTGGTTTTGGTGGGAGGGACCTTCAATCTCATTCCACCCCTCAGACCCCACTCTGCTCCTGCCCTGTGGCATCCTTGGAGTTCATCTCACACCCAGCTACTTCTGATGAAGCAAGATCAGCTCTAAATAATGATATGCTGCTCCCCAGTGAGCAACCCAACACGTGGCCCCAGCTCAGGGCACACCAAAGCTCTGGAGGAGCCATGTCCAGAACGGGCAGAGGTGCTGGGAGCTGCTCCGTTTGCTCCTGCAGGGCTGGGCATGTCTGCACAGCTCAGGGCCATCAAAGGTTGATGATTTGGATTCTCCAAGATGGCTCATGGTGAAGGATATTCATCCCTGGAGGATGGTGTGCCATGGTTACTGTCACCATCAACCTCTGAATTTCGTGCAGCAAAAGCTCAGGATGAATTGCAGGGATGAATCTCTGCTTCCAAAGGGCTGGAATGATTTCAGTGGGGGAGATTTGGTCTCTCGGATGCTGGCTGGAGTAGGCAGACAGAAGAGAATACTGAGATTTCCACTGGTTTAGCTCATGCTTCTTATTTTACAGGTTTTAATGTGTTCATTCTAATTTCTTGTCCTGCTAAAGCCTGTAAAGGTTGCACGTCAGAAATGAGCACAGGAGAATGTCAGTCTCGCCCAGATTCTGGAGATGGCGTTTGCTGACCTGTCTGCAAGCAAAAGACAGGGACAAGTCTCATCCTGCATCTGCAGGTAAAGAAGAAAAAGCCTTTTACGTTTAGAACAAGTCTGAGCTGCAGCCTGAATTCTGGGGAAAAAATGACTGAAGGGGACCTGGCAACCTTTGGTATTTTAGTTCTCATTTTACAGTATCCATAGGCAATTAACATCCTGCAACCTCCTTTAGAAGCTCTTTAGAAATACTCGTGTTCCTTTTGGGAAGCTGACAGGCTCTGCCTCGCTTCAATTCAAAATGTTCAGAATTGCTGTTACCCAGTCAGGAGAAAATATTAAATAAAAAACAAAACAAAACAAAACAAACTTGTTTCTGAGGCACAATCTAGCTCCAGGGGTATTCCTGTGGTTGTATTCCTGAAAACCCCAATAGAAAATAGGGATTTATTCTGTAGGGATGCATTCACACATCAGAGCTCCTTGGTCATACAAAGGTACAAAGGGAAATAAATTTGCTGAAATAAATGTGTCAAATTTTTTTGGTGGTGCTTTGGTTTTGCTTCTTCTGCCATCTCTATTTCAATTTTATATTAAAAAGTCAAGTCCTGTGTAACCAAAAATATCTTCTGGTTATTTGGAATAACCAGGAGTCATTTGGAAGCAGCTCAATAGTTGAGAGAGCCAGGGAATGGAAGGGGAATGCTCACAAGGAGAAAGCAATGCTGAAAATGTTGTTCTGCATGTACAAATAAACTCAACTGGGCACTAAACCTTCAGACGGAACAAAAAGAAACATTTTTGTAAAAAGAAAAAACATCAGCTCTTCTTTCCCCCCAGCCCATCTCTCTGTCACTAAATATTTCTTTTTATGTGGGTCAAAGTGGCCAATGCTATTTCTTTTGGGTTTTGAAAATTTCACAGCTCTGGGAACGTATGGACAATATTGTGCAAAGTCCATGTGAAGAGGGTGTAGAGAAAACCCCTGTGAATCCCAGAGTCAGTAAGTGAAGGAGAAAGGCCCTATAAGAAAATCAAAACTAGAAGTGAGCATTAAACACTTCACATTGGTTTGGCTGAAAATGAAAATCACGTGGAGACGCTGTGGAAGATTCTCTGTGGGTAATTTATTGTCTTTTTTCTCAATCTAGCTGGTTCTTCAGGAGTAAAAGGTGGAGAAACACTCATTGCAAAGGGAGAGTTTGGGTTGGGAGCACAGAGATCGCGCTCTGTGCAAGGAAGAGGGCACTCTTGGCCAGGTGGTTCCTCTGTGTGCTTCCCAAATTCCAAATTGCAGGATCAAGGACCCCAGACCCTCCCTGGTAACAGAAATCACTGCCTTTAAAAGAGACTAAAGTGTCCAGAAGGGGAGTTGAGAATTGGACACAGCCACTGCTGGCACTTCTTTGTTTTAATTCTCCCAAGCCACAGACCTGAGACCCTGTGACCACCCCTGGGGGAGGGACCTGAGGGCCCTGTTTCACATCAAAGTCAAGCCTGGCTGAAGCTGTTTCAGTCAAAACCATTGCAGACCCTCCTGGAAAATAGAAGATGAACTTCACATACTAAAATCCCTTCAAATAATAAATAAATCATTGCACTCAGCTCCTTCTCAGTTATAGAATCCCAGACTGTGTTGGGCTGGAAGGGACATTAAAACCCATCTTATCCCACCCCTGTCATGGCATTGTCCCAGGCTGCTCCCAGCTGCTGTCCAGCCTGGCCTTGGGCACTGCCAGGGATCCAGGGGCAGCCACAGCTGCTCTGGGCACCCTGGGCCAGGGCCTGCCCACCCTGCCAGGGAACAATTCCTGGATCCCAATATCCCACCCAGCCCTGCCCTCTGGCACTGGGAGCCATTCCCTGTGTGCTGTCCCTCCATCCCTTGTCCCCAGTTCCTCTCCAGCTCTCCTGGAGCCCCTTCAGCCTTTGGGGAATGTAAGGTGTGGGAATGGGTGGGACAATGTCCCTGAGCTGTCTGAGGGCTGCAGTGGAGCCACCTTCACCTCTGGATCCTCACCACAGGAACCTGGGCTAGGCCTCTCTGGGACTGGGGGCTGGAATCTCATCTGGGGAAGCCCAACAATCTCCTGCTCTCCAAAGATCTGAGATCCCCACTGGCAGGGAAGGAGCAGATGTGGAATCCAAGCACAAAGTGTCACACACAGAAACAACAATTCTGGGCAAAGCTCCACAGCCCTGGGCCAGGTTTAGTGAGGGGTATTGTGGCTCCAGCTTCAGGACCTCTGGGTTGTGTTTGCCTCAGACCAGGAGAAGAGTCCTCTTCAACACACCCCTGCTCTGCAGGTTTCTCTGAATTTCTAGTTATATGTGAGCACAAATTCCTTTGTTTCTGGAGTGCCACCTTTTCCTCCAACTCTGCCCTCCTGCCCAATTCTCTCAGAGCTACTGGAGTCTGACATTCAGCAGAAAATTCTGGTCCACCCTGATTTCCTGTGGCAGCTTTCACTTAATTAGGTCCTCATTACAGTGTCTTTGTCCAGAGTGCCCTCAGTGCCAGGCACATGCCCTGAGTCACAGTAAATGGATTTTTAACCTTTGGGTAAATATTTCTATATATAAGGAAAAACGCTGGGGAGGGAAATTACTTTTGAAGCTGAATTGAAGGGCACAGAGTGGGCAGAGAAGTGAGTTAAGGAGATTTCAACAGCAGCATCCTCAGATGGGGAAACTTTGCTCCGAGACCATCACCTGCAGCCAGACTAAAATGTTACACGGAGCCCGGGAAGGAAGACAAGGAGAAGGAGAAGCTTTCATGTGACAAATGGAGAGGCCTCAAAGGAAATTCAGACCCTGCTGATCCTGACTCTCACCTTGAAGTTTCTGCCCCGTTTCTCTCCTCATTGGCACAAGTATTTTTGATATAATCAGATCAAAGGTTTTTGTCTTCAGTGGCTGCTCTGCTCGTCTGTTTTATTCTGACTTGCTGGAACTGGCAAGGAACTGTCCCCAAAATCCAATGTCCCTCTTTTCCCTCCGCTTTTGAGCTACAAAAGGGCATTTTGGCAGCCCAGAGCAAACAGTCCAAGTAGGATTCAAGGATTCAGGGACAGAGATGGATGGGATAGGCTGGAAGTATTTAAAAGTTAATTAGAGCCAGTGTTCCTTCCAGTGTGTTTTGTATGGGCATCAAAGCTACAAAGGGAAATTCAAGCAAGGAGAAGCAGGAATGTGAGGAATGTGCGATGTCAGGCATGACAGAATTTCATACTCCGGACATTTGATGATGCAGTTTGAGGAGAGAGGATGGTATTGGCTCTGGATAGAGGGAGCAAGGCAGCAGAAGGAAGGACCTCTCAGAGCTGTTTCCAGCCTGTTCTGCACGAATGGGGACACAGGGGCAGCAGCAGCTGGAAGCCAGGAGATGGGAGGTGACTCCTCCCAGCAGGGCAGCACCAGCTCAGGTTTTGGGCTACCCAGTGCTGAGATGGGTCATTCCGGAAGTTCTTGTTCCTCAGAGCACTGGTGATGCAAAGCCTAGTTCAGATGTCCAGTGAGATAAAGACATGACTTGTGTTTCACCAGTTCATCAGTGACAAGAAACCCTTTTGCCTCTGCAGCCCTCGGAACAGAACAAGGGCTCTGGATTTGTCTCGCTGTATTTCAGAGCCCCTGTTAGGAGGAGAGACAGAGGTCAACTCAATGTAAAGAGCAGATTAAGAACTTCCAGCTCAGCATCAGCATCTGTCTTTTAGAATAAGGAGAAACTGTCAGGTTTCTGAAAGAGTCAGACCTAAATAATGAATGTGAGTAAAGAATGGGTCATCAAAAATGCTTCAGATTCTGCATCTGAAATACTCCCATGTCCTTGTGCTCTGAAGGATGTTCTGCTTGGCCTGCCTGTGTGCTGCAAAAGATGCAACTTTCTCTGGAAATGTGTAGCATTCTACAGTAATCTCTGTGTTTCTGCCAAGTTGTGTTTCCTGTGTCTCCTGGAATCATTCAGATGCATTTTCACCATGGGCCAACAGCTCTGCCCTTGCCCCTTGCACTATCCCTGCCCTTCCTGCTGTGAAAGTGCTGCCAGTTTTCTGGGCTTTCATTTTGTTTCCTGCTGCTGGACAGAGCTCTGAGCTGATCTCTCAGACTTTTCTGCTGCTGGAGACCACACAGAGCTGAACTTGAGCCACTGCATTTGGAAAAGACTTTCAGGGTGATCAAGCCCAGCCATCAGCACTACCAAGTTCACCACTAACCCCAAGTGCCACATCCCCATCACTTGCAGAGACTGTGTCTCCTCCACTGCCCTGGCAGCCTGTGCCAATTCTTTGCAACTCTTTTCATGAAGAATTTTTCCTAAAATCCAATCTAAACCTCCCCTGGCACAGCTCGAGGCCATTTACTCTCCTCATGTCAAGACATGAAAATGTGTCAGTGATTCTGACCAAGAAGGAGCACAGAATTCCCATCAAAATGCTATGGCAGACAACCAAGACCTTCCTAGATCCAGCCAGAAGATCACCGATGTCCTCACAGACCCACCTCGTCCATCTCTCAGATGGTTTTAATTTCTGTAAGATGAAGGTGCTGATCAGCCTTCAAACAAGTAGCTGGTGTGCTTGGGGATCCTTAAGGAGGCTTTCCCAGTATCCAATCCCGACATCCCTGAGGCAAATCCAGCCCCATTTCTTATCCTGCCTGCCCCAGACACTGCACAAGACCTCTCTGAATATGCTCTCAGCACCAACTTCTCTACTGCAGCTTAAACAACCCACAGCTCTCTCGGCTTGCATTCACCTCCAGCACTCACTGCCAAGTGTCCCATGTTTTTCCTGAAGTGCAGAGCCCAAGCCTGGATGGATCCAACTCTAGCAAGAACTTCAGGGTTGTTGGTCAACATCCAGCAGCTGATTATTCTATTCTATTCTATTCGATTCTATTCTATTCTATTCTATTCTATTCTATTCTATTCTATTCTATTCTATTCTATTCTATTCTATTCTATTCTATTCCATTCCATTCCATGGCAAGAGCTCAGGTGCAGAGCTGGGATCTGCTTTCTGATAAGCCAGACACTTCAAGCCCAACACCTCAGCAGTTACTCAGAGTCAGGGCCATGGCAAGGTCAGAATTCCTCATTCATTTAAAATTACACATCAACCTTAAGGATTTCTGCAATGCTGCTTTAACTGGCAAAACTCCTGCCTCAAAAATTCAGGGAGGATGCACAGGCCGTGCTTGTCATGTTTGATCAGTGCAGGGTAATCTGGAGCCTTGTCCATGAGGATAAGCAAGCAAGGAAAGATGAGGGAAGGCGGCCCAGTAATCACAGAGTCATGGAATCATCTGAGCCTGGAAAAGGCCTTGAAGACCCAACCATTCCTCCAGCACTGCCAAGGCCACCACATGTCCCCATGTGCCACATCCACCTCTTTTTAATCCCTCCAGGGTTGGTGAATCCACCCTTCCCTGGGCAGACTGACCATCCTTTCCATGAAAAAATATTTCTCAATATCCCACATAACTCTCCCCTGGCACTGACATGAGTCTGAGGGGTGGCACAGCCCTGAGGGAGGGTCCAGCCAGCAGCTGTGGACCAGATTCAGATTTCAAACTCCTCCCTTTCCCTACAAATTCCTGCTGCTCCCAGATGTGAGTGTGGGGGACTCAGGATGTCCCTGACACTGCCCCTTGCACTGCTTTTCCTCCTGACGTTTTCTGGCCCCAAATGCTGGTGAGAGAATAGAAATCAGGTCCCTTGCAGGAGCAGGGCCGGTCCTTTAATGCAGAACCCACTGAATACAGGGAGGGCTTAGAGCAAATCACTTTCACTCAAATGAGCCACAAACACTTCAGAGGTTTTAGGAGGAGTCTCACCCCCTGAGGGCAGCATCAGCCAACACAGTTGTGAGCAGAGGACCTGACATCCCTTTGCTTTCTGCCGCTGAGCAATCGAGGAGCACAATCTTTGCTCCATTTCCATGGGGTTCACCCAGCAAATGGCAAATGTGCCACAGCCACAGTGAAATCCCACAGCTGGCAGGGGGCACTGCTGCTCCCCAGCGTCTGGGGAGCCACATCCTGCAGTCTGTACGCAGCTTTCTGGGACGAAATTTGCCTGGATGAAACGAGGGGCTGCAAGTCTGCCCATCACAGCAGGGCACCTCACTAGGCACAACTCAGCGCACAGGAAAAAGCCCCTTTTTCCCCCTTTGCATGAGTGCTTGTGCCCAGGCTGCTGTTTAATTCAATCACTGGGTACACTGTCCAAATTAACTTCCAGGATCAAACTGTAAATATTGAAAATAACCATCATTCTGCTTCCCAGAGCACCCCATGGCTAACAAAGGACCCAACCTTCAGCTGGATGAGGGGATCTCATCTGAAGTCAGTTGAGATGTGCTGATTTATACCAAGGGACTTCAGCAGCTCATTAATTTTGCAAATCAAGCATTTGGACATTGGGAAATGCCTTTAGGAAATGTAACCAGGTTTCTGGTGCACCTTAATTGCCTATGTTCATTATGTTGATTGGTGAACAGAGATGCCACTGGAGTAAAGGCTGAGGCTTACATAGTTAAACAAATGAGTTCTTCTGAAGTCTCTTTTATATGGAAAATTGATCAGGATAATTATACCACCGGTATAATTTTATCAGTACAGCTCCCACTCACATCCTTGCCTACGGAAGCTTTTTAGTGTCCCTGCTTTTCCAGGAATGCAATGGGAGATAAAACAGAAACCGTGCCACAAACAAGTGCTCATGTGAGTAGTGGAGCCTGTAGGGGGATAATTGCCCTGCTAGAATGAAGATGCTGATTTCCCTCTGCAAGCAGACTAAAGCCGTGTGCCTACATCTACATCATCCCTGAATTCATTGGGAATTTGCAGCAGCAGTGGTGATGTTCCTTCTGCCTTGGTGGTGCTGAGAGCACCCTTGGAGGGAGAAGCAGCTCACTGCTGGTGTTACTGGGGGGCTGTTTTGGGGCCCACCTCCAACTCCAGGGACCAGTTTATGTTTTTCTAATGGACATCAGATGCCTTTGGAGGTCAGGAAAACAGACTGAACATGTTTAAGAGAAGCGGGACGTGCACTGAAACTTCAGCTTTATGCCAGGTAAAGGTGATCTCCATGGAGCAGCAGGGCCGGAGCTTTTCTGCAGCTGAGAGTACTGGCAGGCAGCTCAACAGGGTTCTAAAGGGACACATCCTGCCACAAACAATGCCTAAATATTGGACAAACCAAGAGAAATAAAACTGTTTCCCATTACCCCCACCCAACCGTGCACTGTGGAACTGTGTGGGAAAATCCCAGCAAGGGCAGCCTGGAGTTTGTCTTTCTGAGCATCACAAAGTTCTGCTCCAAGGAATCACCCAAAATCAATTCTGGCTCGTATTATCTCAGAATCCTGTCATCTAACACCAGCACACGCTCTTCACAGAAAGTCCAATTCTGAGGATTCGCAGAGTGTGTGCAAAATACAGAATGTCATCCTTCACTCCTGGGTGGGGGTAGAGAACAAGAACAAAGAACAATGTGAGAGAATTGTAAGGTGCCTCAGTCCCTGAGGCTGAGAGGAGCTCTGCAGATCACCCGGCCCTGCTGGAGCAGGAAGGGAGCCCTCCCCATCCTGAGCCCTGTCAGGGGCCAAAACCATGGAGCTGGGGCAAAAGCATCTCAGGCTCTCTTGCTGCCCAGTGAATGACTTGTGCAGGCCACATTGGCCTGTCCTCATTAGGGCTCTTTCCAGGCACAGAAAACTCTGTTTATCTCTCCTTTTGGGTCCAGGGCCTCCGGGTCATCTCCTGGCAGAGTTGGGAAATGTCTGAGTCTTTGGATCAGACCCAGAGATCAGACTCAGGCTCAGGGCAGAAGCAGATCCCAGTCAGGGCTGGGAGCAGGGAGAGGAAGAGCCCTGTAAGGCCAGGACTTGGAAGGGTCAGCCCATAAAGCGCAGAAGGTCCAGTCCCCTCTAAGAGAAGATGACTCTAAATGGAGCATTAAGAAATGCCAGGGGAACCTGTGGGTTTGATTTAAACAACTCAAGAGATATTTGGGCACCAAAATCCATTTGTGGATGCAGCTGAACCAGCCATAACAAACCTGAAACAGGAGACTGTCGCTGCTGCTGAGCCTTTGCACAAACAGCAATAAATATTGCAAATGAGGATATAATGGGAGAGGCACATTTTTACAGATCTTCTGTCTCCCAGGCTGAAATGGAAAATCTGATGTTGTGTGGCATCCTGAAGTCTCCACTCCTGGCAGTGACACCGCAGCAGGGCTCTGCCTGGCAGGAGCACTCCAGCCAAAGCACCAACAGAGCAGGGCAACCCCCCTGCTGCCTCTTCCACATCTTCTGGTGCTTCCCTTCAGAGCCTCACTTCTCTTTTAGCATAGAGTTTGTATGAATTTCCTGATTTTTAAAGCATTTGGGAGAAAAATTATGTGGAGTCATTCTTGTCATTCTTGTCTAATAAATTCCCAGAGACCTTACCCTCAGCACTGATCCACAGCAGCAATTTTTCAAACCCAGTCTGGAGCAGACCTTGGCTGGGAGAGCTGCAGCCCAAGTGAATTAAAGTAGCAAAGTTATCAAAAAGTGAGAACTGAGTCGCATAATGGGAACTGTCAGCACATTTAGGCATGGCTGCCTGCAGTTATTGTTGCTTTCTACCTCCAGTCTGCTCACCTGGATTACATTTATTGCTGGTCCACTCGCCTGGCTTTGTTTAGTGAATTTTCTTGAGCTGCCTGCCACTTATCAGCACTATAGGATTTTTTCCTCAATGAAATCTATTTCTCAAACATTCTGCTGCATCTTGCTGCCTGATACACCAAGCATTTAAAGAGCAGATTGAATTATTTGTAAAGCAATTTCCTTATTGCACAGAATCCCGTTTTCCAGCACATCTTTAATATTCCTTTCTCTCTGGTTTGTTCTAAAGCCTGGCCCTTTCTGGGCAGGACTCAAGCTCCAGCTGCTCCACTGTTTCCCTCTTCCTTGTAGGTGATTCTGATGTTCATGTGCACTAAAAGACCTCAGGAGTATTTTGATTGCATGCATCAGCTTTTCTGGAGTTGTGGTCACTCCCAGCTCCCTGGAATAGGTGGTTGGCCAAGACCATCAAGCTGATCTCAGTTCCTCAAACTTTATTTTGGAAGGTATCCTGGATGAATTTTAAAGAACGGAATGATCCTTGTCTCTCCCAATTCAAGGCATGTATCTTTCTGGAATTCTGAGAGATATTTCAGTAGGACTTTACAAATCTGGAGCATGAGAAGATTTCAGCCCTGGTTTTTTACACTGGGGGTGGCTCTTGGGGCACCTTGAGCTGTGGATGCAGCCCCTCCCAGCCTGAGAGAGGGACTGACCTCCCAGGCTGGCAAACACCACTTCTTTGGGACATGACTCCAGCACTGGAGCTCACACACATCCACCAGCCCCCTCCTTGGGTTAGGGGCACACCATCTGTGCATCCTGCAGGAAAAATGTGATGGAATGGGCTCAGCCAAGCAACTGCTCCTTTTGCTTGGAGCACCTGGAGGTCAGCACATCTTTTACAGCACAGGTGTACCTGGGTAACTTCTGGAGGCTCCTCATGCAGCCTGGAAAGGTGACAAGAAACTACACAGGAATAGAAACTGCAGCACAGCTCCCAGTGGGGAAAAGTCTGATTTTCCTGGCGGAGTGATCAGCCTGCCATCATCTCATCGAAGAAATCTGATCAAGATGTTGCAAGAGGGGAAAAAAAGAAGAAACAAAAATTGTGGGATAAATCACTTGCCCAATTCTGCTGGCAACCTGACACCAGATTACTTGGAAGTCCTGGGAAGTTTCTAGGCAGGAAAAACGAGTTCATTTTATTTGAGATTCCAGCTTGGATTTGAACTGACAGCACTTCACAGGAGAAGCAAGGCACTCAACCATCCTTGTAGCCACAACTGCTCTGCCTGGCTCTGCAGTTTGCAGTTTATTCCGCACACTTCAGTTCCTTTGGGTTGGGAACAAATTTGGCTGTGTGCTGGAGAGGCACTTTGGGGCATGCAGGGAGTAGGGCAGGGTCTGCTCACATGGAATCAGTGATAAGAGGGGTTTGTGATGCTGATAAGGATGAGCCACAGTGCCCATGAAGCGATCAAACCTTCCCCTGACAGCGCTGGCTCAGGACCATGGCCCGGGAGAGGGAGGGTTGAGGGCTGAAGGGGTGCAGCTGCAGGATATTTATGGCTTATTCTTTGTTATTGCCCATGAGGGTGAACAAAATATTTGGGGTTTTCCCCTAATGTTGCCAATTCAGTAAAAGAAGAGCTTTGCTCTCAGTGCATTTCAAGGGCAGCAGCATCCCCTGGCTGTGTGTGCAGTGCCCCCTGTGCAGTGCCAGCTCTGGGGCAGCCATCAGGCCCGAGCACTGCCCACATTCCCGCTGGATTACCCAGACCTGGGACAGGGCATTAACGCTGCCCCTGCCAGCAGAGACCCTCTGGGAAATCTGGGCCATCCCTGAGACCTGTGCTCTGCAGGGGCTGCTGCTGAACATTTTGGTGGAAAGGTAGAGAGAGGATTTACCACCTCCAGAGGGTCCAAGTCCTCCTAAAGGAGGCTCAGCCAGGGCAGAGTCCAAACCCAGGGATTGTTCAGATGGGCTGGAGATGCTCCAAAAGGCCCTTCTGGTGCCTTTTCTCCACCTGAAGGCCACTGTGACCTTGCTTTCCACAGCTCATGCAGGTCAGAGGCTCCAGAGGTACTTCCAATTCCATTTCATTTTGTTTGGCATTAGGCCCTGCTGCAATTATGATGAAGGTGATCATCTCTAAAAGGGAATTTTTCGATAGAAAGAGCAAACTGTATGCTAATAATTCTTCATTGCAGCAGCCCTGAGAAGAATCCTATGGATTGAGGGCCCATCACAGGCAGAAAAATGAGATGGCAGCAGGGAAAAGGTAAGGATGGATAACTCCAAGCATGAATGGATTAGACCAAGGCCATCCAAAATACCCACCCTGAAGTTCCCAACTCATCAGGTGCGAGGCACAGGTGCAGTGCTTTAAGCAATTTACACAAATCCTTGCTCCAATGCAAATTCCTAATCATTAACAACTGCACATTTTCCATGGATTTTAAAGGAAAACCAGGAGCTCCCAGGACGAGTAAATTCCTTACTGCTCTTTCCCATTCCCAGTACCAGAGGGCAATCAGGGAAGGGACGATTGAAATGAGGTTGGATTCAGCTCTTTGGATTGGTTTGGAAGTGACTGTTCCAGGCTCTCCCCACAGCAGGACAGGGAATGAAGGACAAAACTGCCTTGGATTAAAAGGTGACAAGTGGGGCTGGTCATGGCGCAGCGCAGGAATTGCCCTTTCTGACCTGCTCAGCCTTGCAGCTGGACCCTGGAACCACAGCTGGGATATTTGATGGCAGGTGTGCTCCCCACATGCATCAGGGGACACCCTCAGTGTCCCTGAAATATTAATTACTCTCACTAATTGTGTATTTTCCTTGGCACCTCCGTGGTTCTGCTCTCAGGCTGAACAGAAGCCTCAGGAGCTCCCCCCCCCCAGCTGGCCAGAATTCCCAGTTGGTTTGAGGCTGGATGTTCATGCTCTGAACTGGAACTATTCCAGATTGCTCAGGTTTCTCCTGTGAAGTGGCAATGTCGGTATTTTGTGTTTAGAACAGGAGCAGGATGGCTCTGAGACAGAACCAAGCTGTGTTTGCCCTCTGTCCCAGCAGGAAGCTGCAGCAGAGCACACCTGGTGTTGTTCCAGGTGAATGGAGCTCTCATCTCGGAGGTAAAGCACCTTGTCTGTGCCCCAGCACAGGTTAACCTCTGTTCCCAGTGGGGTTTTTTGTATTCTGCCTTGACCCTGCCTCACAAGGCACCGTTTTTATGGTTTTAGTTAAGTTGATGGAATTTGTACAGACTCTCAAATAAGCTTCAGCCTCCCTCACAATAATCTGAACATCTGTTACTCGTGCCAAAGGGGCAGAGCAAGGTGAAATTGAGGATGGTGTCCACATAAAAGTGCAAACCTCTCAAGTTTCACCTGCTGGAGCCTCTGACTGCACAAATTATCTCAGACCAAGCACTGGGAGATATCCCCATAACTCCAGAGGGTTCCTGTGTGTCCTGAGCTGCTACTGCCTAGAGAAGGACATCTTATCCTTCTTTAGACAAGAACAGACTCAATTCAGTAGAGAAGGGCTAGAAAGTCTGCAGGCTGGTTGAAAGTTTGGGGGTTTGTCTTCAGTGAGCACAGTCCAACACAGCGCTTGAATGCAGTTTTGTGAAGCCACCAGCAGCAGTAGGTGTGACAGTGGATGTGACATCCTGGCTCTGCAAGGGGCAGGAAGGAGTCAGAAATGAAACATTCCAAGCATCTCCTGCCTGCAATGTCTGATATCTCTTATGAATCTTGCACCCCATAGACCCCGAGTGCCTTTTCCAGCTGGGAAGTCCCCCTGTCCCACGGGGCTGTCACCAATGCCAGGTCCAGCTCTTGTTCTGCTGCCAAACCTGAGTGCAGAATCTCACAGCAGACCATTTAAACAACATTTTAGGAGAGCAGTTCTCAATCCCATTCTCTCCTGTCTGTGGGAGCCTGATGATGCAGCGCTGTGAAACTCTGATTGTGCAACTGATTTCACTGCTCATGCCTGGAGTCACATTTGAGGGCACAGTCTACCACTGGTACTGCTGTGTTCATTAAAGTGTTCAGCTGCAATTAGTACTTTCACTCCTCCTGCAAGAGCAAATACCTCCAAAGTTGGGATTTGTTGCTCTTCCTGAGTTTATAATATTATTCCAGAACAGAGAAGCCTTACCCTGAACATTTTGTGTTCTGGCCTTCACTATAAAATACTTGGGAAATATTCATTTTCCCAGCAAAAAGCCACGGAACTGAAATAATTCAGTCACACAGCAAAATAAAACCTATCGGGTTAGACTGGCATGATCTGTGTTTTAACAGCCCTGCTGTTTATTCCTGATTGATGTTGGCTGTTGGATTCTGGTCTCCTCTCAGCAAGTTTTGACAAGGATGTCCTGCTCTGCCCTGAGATTTGCTGTGCGCTGCTCCCCCATGCCCTGATATTTCAGTAAAAGAGGTTTTACAACTCCTCCAGATGATCCAGCCCAACCCCAAATCATCTCGATATCCAAAAGATGGCACAATGGTTGTTCCTAAAAATAATTCCAAAGCAGCCATGAGAACCACTGATTTTCTGCTTTTTTAGACTACAGGAATCCCATTCTTTTAGCATCTCTTCAGATGTCATGATTTCCAACCTCTCATCACTTTTGCTGTTTTTTCCTGGATCCTCTCAGATGCTGACACTCCTCCTCTGACTTCTCACGATCTGTGACTCACAAAGTCACAGATCTGGCCCAGCCTCGTGCACAGAGGGGATGTCACAAGAACATCCCCAATGCCACCCCCTGAATCCTGAGAGAAATGGTGTTGAGGGTCAAGCCTGGCTCTTCTCCTGGGAAATCTGCTGCAAATGCCATTCCTGCAAGGGGAAGCCCAGGACAGGCATCTAGAGTAAGGTCTTTCCAGCCAGAAGTGCACTACCACCATTTGATGAGATCTTTTTATTTGTTTGAAGGAAAAGAGTAACTCTCACAGGCATGAAGATTAAAGGACATTGAAAGGAGAACATGAGGATCTGTCCAGGGAAGCCTGGCTGCCTTTAAGGTTTGAGTTTACCCTTCCCTGTCAGGACAGTCATGGGATTTTGGAGTGTGATCCTTCAGGAGTTTCCTGGTGCATTTTGTGCAGGCAAGGGAAGAGCCCATCGCAATTCACTCATTCCCACAGCTTCCCAGTGCTCAGGGTTTGCATTTCCAGGAATCCCCTCTGGCTCTATGTGCTCTGGAGTGTTGGTGCTGGACAAAACCCACGCCTCCCTGCTCCTGTTGGAGCTGCTGAGCCCCCACAGCCTGATTATCCACACTCTCATTTATTCCCTTGTGCTGAACATCCCTGCTGGAGACAGCACCTCCCAGCTCTCCCTTTGCTCTCCAAATGGTTTTACAGGTTCTAGAAAGCAGCTCCTGGACAGGGGAGAGGCCAAGATGGTTGCACACAGCCCCCATCACCCAGGACATCAGCACCTGAGGGGTGGAACCTGCTCTGCACCTCCAGGCTTGAACCAGAATCAAAGATATCCCTGCTCATTATGATTCAGATTTTATGGCCATCAAGAAACTCTGGGATGAATTTGGAAGCATTTTTATCAGGTTGGATGAAGGCAATAATCCTGAAGGGGTTAAACCAAACCTTATCAATAGATATTAAATTAAATTAAATCTTAAGAAACTTGGGTCCTCAGTGGGTCTGGTGTTCTGAATTCCTTCCTGCTCCCAGACTGGCAAGTCAGAACAATTCTGCTCCTTGAAAACATGGAAATGTGCCAGCAAATGGCATAAGAATATCAGAGTGCATTAAAATCAAAATAAGTAAACATCAGAATGAGTTAAAATCCAAGTGAGTTATTGCTAATGGCTTTCAACCTTCAGTTTAGTTTTTCTTTAAAAATAACTATAAATGCAGAAGCTTTACAGGAAACTAAGTGAATATGAAACTAATCCCCTGAGATTGGCTTCAAATTTCAGCTCAATCAATCTCTTTTCTCTTTTTCATGTGAAGTAAAGGAAAAGGAGTACAAAACAATGGATACACTATGTGTGATATTTTTCTCCTCATTAACAAAGAAATACTCAGAGTAGATGCCAAAGCATCCAGTAAACAAAAATTTCAAACTTCAGGTATTTTCTTTTTTTTTGCTTCATTTTTTGCACTAGAATACTTGGAGCATTAACACAATTTTTTTTCCTTTGAATGACTCAGGACTTGTGATTTATGGCCTCATCCCCTTGTCTTAAAACTGTGGGAAATCAGTTCTGTTTAACAGTGATGTGGGGAATGTGGACCTCACAACTGCAGGATCAGGGCTCTGGGTGAATTTCCAGGGAAGCAGCTGCTGCTGTGTGATTTTGACCCCAAACACTTCTCAAAATAACTGGTAACAGAAATTTTTCCCAGATTAAAATATTGATGATTTTGTGACCTGGATGGACCTCCTGTTCAGGAAGCAATTTATTCTCATAGACAGGAGCTTTTAGCAGGGATTCTGAGGAAATATCTACAACCTGAATGCACAAACATCTTTCAAATGCAGGTGCAAAGTAGTTTAGAAATGTGGGGATTTTGGAAATGTTTTGTCTGATGTCTACAAGATAAGGAAATGTTTGAAACCATAGGATTTTACCACATTTTGTAACCATTTAGCCCAGAAATTCACATTTTGAGAATGACTCTGCTCAGCCCACACAGCTCTGACCCCAAAATTCATCCTGTGCACACCTTAAAATACAGGGGATGTAGGAAAAAAAAATTATAGGGAAAGAGTAATAGGTTCAAACCGAAAGAGGGGAAATAAGTGGATTTTTTCCACCTGGGAGGGTAGGCAGGCCCTGGCACAAGGTGCCCAGAGCAGGGGTGGAATGGGATGAGTTTTCATGTCTCTTCCCACCCAAACCATTCCAAAATAAATAAAATTATGCCAGGCCTTATGAAGGAATTATGACTTTGCAAATAACTGAGTTTTTATTTCAGCTCCGAGTTGAAGGATGTGATATTTTCATTGCATTCCCTCAAAGCTGACTCTGCCTAAAATGCATTTTGTGTGTGCCAATCCAAGGAAGTTCTGAAATGCAAAACTACCAAAATGTTCTTTCCAAAATGAGCTGGTTTGGTTTGATTGGTGAGATTTTTCTTCCCTTTACTAACAACTCCCATGCAAGTAATTTTGTCACTGAACCACACGACAATGAAAAATCAGAAATGCTCTGATTTTTCCATCCATTTTCATCCATTCTTCTTTTGATAGAATTAACTCTGGAGCACTCCGAAATCAGATGTTTGGATTAATTATTAGTTGATTATTAATCCAGATAATGTCAGCCTAAATTTCGGGAAGGAATTTTAGGTCCTGCTTTTCTTGTTTTTTCACAACCCTCTTCATGCCAGGAATTGCTGTTTTTGTAGAAACAGTAGCTGAAGTTTATTTTAAAAGCAATTATAGGACAGATATCCTCCAAACTGTCTAGCAAAATATTCCTGCTCACAGCCAGGCCAATTTCTCCAAGGGTTTTAGACTTCAGAATAAATCTACGAATCCCCATCAAAAGCAGCTCAGATATTTTTAAGATCTTGGCTTATCAAAACTGCACTTTTCTTTGAATTCTCCAGCTCTGGGTTTCTATTTGGCTTGTCATGTTGGGTAACATCAATGGCAGGAGTTTATTATTGGATGTAACACAATTTGACTGATGCAATATGATGTGATAGGTCACAGTCTGATGTTTCATCTCGGTTATTAAAAATGGTTTGTGGAGCTGCAGCAGAGGAAAGCCCGGCCTGAAAACGAGTGCTGATGGCTGGAATTAGGCTGCTCTGGTTTTATTTATAAAACCCACCACAGAAATACAGATTCCAGTCAGCTTTTGCCTCCCTGCAAGCTCAACAGAAGGGCATGACACGTTCCAACCCACGCAGGGCTGGGATTCGGGGTGATGGTGCCCCCAAAATCCCGGCTGTGCCCAGCTCCTGTCTGCAAAGGCTGCTGAGCTCACTCTCTGGGTGCCAATACCCACCAACAGCTTCCCCTGCTTAGCCCAGCTGCCCTTTCCCGGGGCTCTGGGACACACAGGAGGTGCTCACATCCCTCTCCTCCTCTCCTGGGAAGGGGCTGAGCCTCAGCCCTGCCAGGCAGGGGAAGGGGATGGGTTGTCGTCCCCTGGAGCCCTTCTGAGCCCACAGCTCCTGGCCTTGCTGGGGACAGGTTTTGTCACTTGCCAGCAAAGCCAAAACCACAGGAAAGAAAGCCTTAAAGAAGGTTTTATTCCAGAAAGTTTTCCTCTATTCCCCTGCAGCTCCTCAATGTTCCTGTACCTCCTCACCTTCCTTGTTAGTTTGTTGGGGGTTTTTTGTGTGTGTGTTTTTGGTTTGGTGTGGTTTTTTGGATTTGTTTTTTCTTGTTTGGTTTTTTGTGTGTGTGTGTGTGTTTTGTTTGTTTTTTTGTTTGGTTTTTTTTTTTTTTTTTTTTTTTTTCCCCAAGCTGCAATTTCCAGCTTTAAGCCTGTGGAAGCAGGGATTTGCCAAAACTTTTGGAAGGTTGCACCTTTTGTATAAGTTTCCTTGGACCAAGCCACAAGGGAAGCAGGATTCCAAGAATTCCTACATAATTAAGAGAAATGCTGCTTTCCTGGTCAGATAAAGGAACTCCGGGTTCAATCCTGGCACCTCTGCCTTTCTCGGAGTATTTTCTTACTGCTGCCCTGTAAATCTTTTGGGTTTTGCTATCTTTCTGGCTGTGCTGGTTTAATTGAGGTTTGGTTGCCATTGACTGGAACACCCAGGATTTTCCTTGTGCCAGGAAATAAATAAAAATATATATTTTATACTCAGCCAAATTTAGTTTTTGCTGGCGTTGTACAGCCATTGACCTTGACAAAGTCCAAGTCCAAAATATAAGTTCAACTTCTTCTTCTCAGATACATTAATATCAAATCAGATGAGCAGAATGGTCTAAACAGAAAAGGAGAAATTGGAGAGATGGAAAACATTCAGGAATGGGAGATTTCAGAGGGAAAATTGAGCCCATGGCTTGCTAAAAGCATTGAGCACCAGTGCTCACAAGAGCTCACAAGCTCTCACTTGCTCAACAGCAAATGCTGTGTTTGCCTGGTGAGAAAAATTTCCCATTTTGTGTGCAATTTCTCGGGTTTTGGACAACTTTTCTGCTTCTTAACTGAGGGAATATTTCAAAGAATTTTTCTCACACAGCTGTCGGAAGGAAATTACAGATTCACTTTGGGAGCGTGTCCGAATGGACTCAATGATTTTCTCTAAATGCCTTTTGACTGATTTTTTTTTTTTTTTTTTAATGGGGGAAAAAATAAAATAAATCCAAAGGACATCCTAAAACCATTGCCCAGATTGTCTGCATGACATCCCTGTGGCTGCATTCAGTTCTGGGCTTTCAAATGCACCTAATGGAGCAGTACAAGCCCCAGCTTTTCAAAAGCATTTAGAAAGCTCATTCACCTCAATTTCAGTGGAATTTAGATGTTTAAACCTCTTTGAGGATCAGCCTTAGGCACCTCTGAATAGCAGAACTCCCTCTGAAAACAGGTATTACAGAGACAGAAGGGGCTCTTGTGAAGAGACTTCAGAGATGGAGGGTATTAAGTTTTGAAGGAGAGCAAAAGAATTGGGGACCAGGGAAAGGAATGGGAAATAATGAATGTTCTGGAGGAATAAATAATTTTCTGATTCGTTATCTTCTTATTTGGAACAGCAAAAGAATATTCTCTGAAGTTGAATGACATGAAATTTAAAATTCCCGAAAGAAAATGCAGTAAATGATCACTCAGAGGGACTCAACGTCACAATTTAGCCTCAGGGCCAGGATTTTCACTGGCTGCAGTGCAAGATGCAGAAAACGTTTTTATTTTGGGGTTTTTTCCTTTTGGTCTTTTTCTCCAAGGAAGAAGCAAAGTCCCAAGAAATTATTTGAAATTAGGAAGTGAGGAGAAAGTCTTCGTTTTATGTGAAAAGTAGCTAAAATTTTCTTTTGAAACAGTGGTGAAGTTCACATTGTCAGCACAGAAAGAGTGATGGAGCATCCATCTGAAAATTTGCTACTGAAAATTGAGACTTGGATGCAGGAGCAGGTTCTCCCTCCCCATCCCTGCTCACCCCACAGAGCCTGAGGGAAATCCCACTGATGCCCTGGGGGCCACCTCACTCTCCCACAGGCATTTCCAGGAGTTCTGTGAATATTCTGCACCCAAAACTGTCTCTGTTCTTCCTGGAATATTCCATGTATCCACCAGAGTTTGCAGTGCTGGAAGCAGCCAGCAAGCAAGAGGGAGTTCTCCATCAGGATATTCCTAACACAGAATTGGCATCTGTAGTGTTTTAGAGTAAAAAAAGGAACCAAAATTTCTCTTTCCTGAGAAAAACACATTATTTCCTGAGGAAAAAAAATATTTTCCTATGTAAACATGGAGAAGCAATTTCCCCTCCAAGGCAGGGATGCTGGAAGATGACCCAGCATTTGGAAAAAAGCAGGGACAAAGAGCCAGTGTCCCAAAAGAGTTCCTTTATCCTGAACCCTGCTCAGATGCTGTTTCAATTCCACCATACCTGAGCTCCCCTCTCATCCCACTGCAAAAGGCTGGAATTCTGTGTGACTTGGGGACAAACCTCTGTCCCTGGCTGCTCTGCAGAAGTTTGGGGAGCAGCACCTCTTTCAAGAGCTCTTCCCACCCTCTCTGAGCCCCACATTAAAGGAACATGCCAGGAATTCTCCAGGCAGAGCCTGGCCTCTGCAGTGGGTGGGCATTCAGGAATTGCCTGGACTCTGCTGGGTGGGACCTGAGACAGGGCATCCATGGGGAGCTGGGAACACCCTGCTGGGGCTGCTGCAGCCTCCATCTCCCTCTCTTTAATGTGGAAAATGTCGATGCCCAGCTCCAGTCCAGAGACAGAAAACCTGTCTGGAGCAGGTTCTACACCCAGAGCAGGTGGATTCCCCTTTGAGGGTGTCCATCCCTGTCCTGGGGAGATCAGGCCCAGCATCGCTGGCCAGGCCAGGGAGGGATTGTCCTGCTCTGCTCTGGGCTGGGGCAGCCTCACCTCAAGCCATGGGGGCAGTTTTAAGCACCACAATATCCAATATTAAACTGTTAGATCCAAAGGAAGATCTAAACTGTTAAACCTAAACTGTTAGGTCCAAAGGAGAGACCCAGGGATGGGGAAGGGTCCGGAGGGGCCCATGAGGAGCAACTGAGGGCACTGGGATTGTGAGAGGAGACTTCATTGGGATCTGCAGCTCCTCCAGAGGGACAGCTCCAATCTCTGCTCTAGGACAGGGACACCTCCCAGGGAATGGCTGGAGCTGGGCAGGGCAGGCTCAGGCTGCAGAGCAGGGCCAGGCTCTTCCCCAGAGGGTGCTGGCACTGCCCAGGCTCCCCAGGGAATGGGCACGGCCCCGAGGCTGCCAGAGCTCCAGGAGCCTTTGGCCAGTGCTGCCAGGGATGGACAGGGTGGGGTTGGGGGGGGGCTGGGCTGAATGATTCTTGTGGGTTCTTCCCAAGGATATCCCTTCAGGATATTCCCTGATCCTGTGGAGTCTCTCTGCTGACCCCAGCGGCAGGCAGAACTCCCCTGGAGCACGAGGAGGTGTCTCCTGGACACTGTCCCTGCCCTTCCAGGAGTCCTCGAGCCTGTGTGCTTTGTGTGGCCAAACACATTTCTACAAGTAGCAGCAAAAATCCCAATCCTGTGGCCCAGGTGAGACCCAAACCTTGCTGATCTCCAGGAAGGTGCCCCCAGCTCCCTTGAGATTGAAAATTGACCCAGGGATTCTCAGAGGCATTTCCATGACAGCAGAGTGGAGTTTCACAGGGCTGGGCTCTGTAAATCACTGCCTTTTACACTGCAGTGAGGAAATCGTGTCATTTATACCCTGACTACGTGTAAGAGAAATGCCAGCGTCCCAAATTCAGCTGCTACAGAATGTTGGTACATTTGCTACACACATTTTTCACAAGTAATAATGAGTGACAAAAATAACTGACCTACTTCTAACTCCACAAATACCTGTACCTCACATTTGGAGGCAGAGAAATCAGCATGGAGACATTTAGAACAAGTCTATTCTTGAATGCCCTTTTTTAACTCTCTTTAAATTATTCCAATTTGGACAGTTTCTAATGTAATTTTTTTGTACACCTTGCAACTCCCTGGAGCTGTTTCTGTCGTTCCAGGCACGTCTGCATGGAGCACAAAACCCTGGTGATCATTAATATGAAAAGATTTGGCTCCCCCAATAGAGGAGAATCCATTTTTGCCATCACACCTTCCTTGATGGTGCCTGAGGATCTGGGCCATGCCTCAAACCAAGCCAGGCCTCTGTTAAAGGCTGATTTTTTCCCCTTCAGGCTTTTCCCAAGGTGGCAAAGTGGCCTTTGAATGGCTCCAGTGCTGAGCTGCTGCTCCATTTTGAGAACTTTTAGGGTCAGAGTCATCGAGTGCTTCTCCATCCCATTGGATTTTGCCTTTCAGAAATGGGAATGCCCTTCAGTTGGGAATTAGGTCCGGTTTTACACAGGTCCTGTGTAAAACAAGACAGCAACCATCTCCAGTTTGGTCAAGCAGAGCAAAGCCCAAAGCTGTGCCATCAACAGAGCTGTGAAATACCCAGAGAAATCCTGGTTGCTCCACCCCCTCTGCCTTTCCCCAGGATCCTTTTAGACTTCCCCACATTTCTTGCTCTCATTACAATTTTTCATCAGAAAAGCAAAAGTTTTTCATTTTTATTGGGGGTTTTGTGTTTTGCTCAAGACAGCTTTTCCTTCTCTTTGGTTCTTGTGCAGATACAACCACACTGAGCCTCTCCTGCTCAAGCTTTTTAGGCCTTTTAGCAGAATTATCCCAAGCTTACAGATTGCTCCAGACAGAGCCCAAATGCTATAACAGTGTTATTGTTTTCTCACACAGACAAGTCCCAGCTTCCATGTTAATTATCATTGCCAGGTCCTTCCAGTCTCCACCCTGCTTAAAAGTCCTCCACAGCTGCAAAGCCACGGGAATAAAATGCAGATATAAAAATTATATCCTTCAAAAAAACCCTGATTTAGGTGCTTCCAGGCCTGCCTGGTGGCACCAGCTGACCACTGCAGTCTGGTGCCCCCAGGTCTGGATCTCTATGGAATGGGAAAAATAATCCCAGGCTGTTCCCTGTAGTGGGATTTGATCCTCTTGGACATAATTATTCCTTCAGGACAGACCTGACCAAAGCAGAGCCCCCGTGGGGGTTTCTCTAATCCATGGGTGGGGACTGACTTGTGGCATTCAGCTCTTCCTGAAGGAGGTTTTGGGGACTTGAAAACAGAATCCCCCAGGCCTGAACACACTGACCAAAATCTCAGGAAGAATGGGCAAACCCCTTCCTCTGATGTGATAATACCATGAAAATCATAAATAGGAATATCAGCACTTCCAATGCTGTTCAGGGATGGTTGACAGAGGAAGGAGCTCACCAAGACTTTGTTAAAGGAAAATAATTGATGAGGGTGTTTTTCTTCTGTTTTGGTCAAATTAACAAAGGTGGTTTGCAGCATTTTGATGTGGTTCTTCTGACAAATAAGAAATTTTCCAGCTCTGACTTTCCACTGTCCAAAATATGCTGAAATCCAGGGTTCATTCTTCTAAAAAAAGCAAGAATTCCCCCTGAACATGTTCCTGCCTCAAAAACATTCAGACAAATCTTCTGTTCTTTGGCAATGTGTTTGAAAGAACAGGATGTTGATGCTTGAGCCATAATCAGATTTTATTGAATATTGAGTGTGTCTAACACTGAAGGCAGACCCTTCAAATCTCATGTAATGTGTTTCAGAAATTTAGAAGTAGGATTTTTTAAATGCAGTTGTGGCCAGCTGTGCTCTCCAGTCCCTGTTTTCACCATAGCTCAGCAGCTCCAGGTGAAATAAATGTCAGGTCCTGTGTTCAAATGACGTCATTGATGTGTGAACTGAATTTCAAACCCTTGTTTAAATGCTGAAAGGAAAATGTCTTCTCAGATGTTGCATTTTTAAATCACTGCCTGGCAGATTCCAAATTAAAGTTATATTGGAGCCTGTGCCATTAATATTCCATCTGATATCAGCTTCACTTTGGGCTGGAAATGGGGTCTGGTCAATCTTCTCCAGGGAATCCCAGCACCTCAAGCCTTGTTCTGGGTGCTGATGGATGTGTGCATTCACATTTATTTCTATTTTTAAAAAATCATTTCTCCATTTCTGTTAGAAGGTTGACAATAATAGATTTTTTAAAAATTACAAAAGTGAGAAGCAAATTAACTTAAGAAAGCAAATCAATGCCATAGGGTACAGAGTGGAATTTTTGGGTGTCCTGAGCAGGACCAGGATTTGGACTCTCTGATCTTGATGGGTTCCTTCCAATTCAGGATATTCTGTGATTCTCTGAGACAGAGATCAGATTTTTCTATTTTGGCTGAACAAAATTTGAGTATTTTTCATTACAAGGAGCCTTTTAGGACAGATAATTGCAGAAAATATTTTTTAAAAATCTATTCTCTAAAAATGTTTAAGTCTCAGCCTTCCTCAGCATGTCTGAGGAAGAGCTGGGCTGGACAAGACTGGGATGGGAACATCCCAGGGCTGGGCTCAGGGGAGATCCAGGGGCATGGGCGCACTTTGGATCGCAGGTCCCAGCCCTCTCCTCCTGCCTCATAATTCCCCTTCCCACACAAAGCTGCTCAGGCAAACAGCAGCACAAAGGAGCCCCGACGTCACCACCATCAAGCACTTCAAGCCCAGTGCTCCCTTCACAGCTCAAAGCAGGGAGACTTGCAAACATCGACTACAAGTAGGAAAAATGAATAATATATGAAAGAAAAAGCAAGAACCAGGAAACAGTCACAAGTGTGAGGCGTTAATTGCTGTACATCCCCCACAGCACAGCGACAGACGGGGAAGGGCTGGATGGATGTGGCAGGGAACACCTGGCAGCAGCTCCCTGAGCATGGCAAGGGTGACAGCGACACTGCCACGGTGGGCAAACCACATCCAAAGGTGGATTCACAGGAGGGCAGAAGGTGACACAACAGAGAATTTCATTCCTTTTTGGAATTTGGGACTTGTTCACATTTGGGGAGAACCTCTGAATGGGATCTCTGTAGAAAGCAGAGCCAAGTGGGCCGCTGCTCCAGCTGGTTTGGGAACCATCTCCTTAGAGAGAAGTGGGAAAAAAACTGTTTATTTAATGGGCAAAGCACTTTCCAGCACAAAAATGAACAATAGTAAAGAGCAAAACCTCTCGCCACTCCAAGAGATGACCAGTGCAGAGAGTCCTTTTCGTGGGTGGCAGCTTGGCTCACTCGGTCTTTATCAGTCCCTCTGGGGCTGGAAAATGTCACAGCCCAGGCCGGGCCCTGCTGGGCCACAGGTGTGAGTTCCTGGTTCTCCTCTGGGATTTAGTCCACAGCAGGTTTGGACAGCTCCAGGGATAAGGAAAAAAACCTGAGTCCAGAGAACTTCTCTGCCTCAGACATTCTGCTGCTTCTCCTTCTCCCCCCTTCACGTTCAGATCAGTTTTAAAGGTGCAAAACTTTTTTCTGAGGTAAACAGATAAATGGGGTTACAATCAACCCAACACATCCACACAAGGAGCTGACCTTCACTCCATCTTTGTTTTCTCTCCTATTTCCCAGCCTCACCTGCTGCTGGGGGTTCCTCCTCTGTCCCAAAGGAGAATAACCCAGCTCTGGGCCACCACAGACATAATCTCAGAGTGGCTCAGGCTGGGAGGGACCTCTGGACCTCACCCAGGGTTGTGTCCAGATGGGTTTGGAATATCCTCAGGGAGGAGACTCCAGCCCCTCTCTGGTCTCTGCTTAGGGCTCAGGCATTGCCCAGGGCAGAAGTTTTGCCTCCTGTGCAGGGGGAATTCCTGTGATTTGCCAGGGAATGCCCATTCCTCTGGTGCCTCTGCCTGGCACCTGAAGCAGAGCCTGGTCTCTGCCTGACCCCTCCTTGCACACAGGGACAGACCCTGGTAAGACCAAAGGACATTGATAAGATCATCCTGGTCCCACAAGCAGACACAGCCCCGTGGCCACCTTGTAACTCCCGTTGTCCCCACCCTGCAACCCTGGGACAGTTTTGTTGAGCTGGCCTAGGGGATGCAGGTAGGGAAAAGCCTGACTTTGGGGGAATTCATGATGCTGGGGACCAGACACATGACAGAGAGTAGAATTTTCAGGGCAATTTCTGGGGATTTGGCACCTTTTCTGCCTAATTTCCACCTCCCCTCTGTGCCACATCACCCCCAGCTCCTTCCTCACCATCACCCAGAGCCTTCCCCTCCATGTCACTCCTTCCCCAGCTCCCAACACCCTCAGCAGCAGCATATTTGTTAGTTGACAGCTTTTATTTTATATTTCATTTGCCATTTGTCAGCCGGGGAACACGGCTTCAAGTTCCTGTTTGATGTTTCCATGTTATCTACAAACACTTTAAAGTCACAGTGCTCGTTGAGCTCCGGAGCTCACAGCAGCACAGGCACCCCCCTCTAGTGGTCCAAAGGCAAGCGCAGTTCTGCAGGAATTGGAGCATTTTTCAGGGGCTGAGAGTCCACCTGAGTCCCACAGGCAGAGGTGATGGGAGGGCCAGAAAGCTCCATCCTTTAGGTCCTGCCTGAGTGCTGCAAGACCTTTGTGGGGACACCCTTGTCTGCCTCAAATATTGCTTGGGAAATATGGAAATAGGCAGGAGATAGCCCATGCTAAAACTGAATTGAGCTCCTTTTGCAGTTCTGGGACCACAAGGCTCACACACACAGAATAATCGCATTCTGCTTTGCACTCTGGTTGTAGAAATCACTAGACTGGGATGTTAAAGAGTGATTTAAATGCTGCTAAACTGGGAAAATTGAAGCTAAGAGTCTGTTAAAATTACACAGACGTGGTCTCTGTACCTGGACTTTATCTTCCTCTGGTACTGCTGCTAATAAATGTAATATTTATGGACAAGGAGAGCAAAAATCAGTGGCTGATTCCTGTCCTGCCTCTGGCAGTGCGCTCTGTCTGGTCCTGGAGGTTGTGTCCAGCACAGGAAAAGGTGGGTGAGGGATTGAAACACGGGAATGGTTGGTTTAAACTCTGTACTGGAAAATCACTGCTCATTCCGAGTCTGATGGGTTTGTCACAGGGCTGTCTTTGAGTTTTGTTCACAGATAATCTCTTCTGTAACGACCCATCACATGGCGAAGCTGCATTAGGGAGATCTGGGGAATTTGGACAGGCTTTTGGTACTTTTCTAATATGAAAACTTCCACTGCCTAAAGAGGAATTACAAGAGGACTGGAGAGGGACTGGGGACAAGGGATGGAGGGACAGCGCACAGGGAATGGCTCCCAGTGCCAGAGGGCAGGGCTGGGTGGGATATTGGGATACAGGAATTGTTCCCTGGCAGGGTGGGCAGGCCCTGGCCCCGGGTGCCCAGAGCAGCTGTGGCTGCCCCTGGATCCCTGGCAGTGGCCAAGGCCAGGCTGGGCCCTGGAGCTGGGAGCAGCCTGGGACAGTGGGAGGGCCCTCTGCCATGGCAGGGGTGGGATGTGATGGAATTTACTGTTCCTCCCTACCCAAATCAGTCTGGGATTCCATGAACACTGAATTTTTTATCTCCTCAGAGCTCTCTCTAAGTCTGTGCTCCTACAGTCAGAGTCAGCACAAAATCCATTCAGGACTCTCTGTAAAGACAATTCCAGAGCTCAGCCTTGAGCTGAGCTCAGCTCTAGTGACCAGAACACGGCAGTGAAGCACCATCTTACAGGGTACATACTGGAGGATCAATGACCCTATTAATAGAGGGAGCCAGGTAATTCTGGGTAGAAATGACCACTTTCCGCATCAATTAGTCATGGAAGCAGTCAAGGGTGGATGTTATTTTAGCCTTGGTTTTGGCAAGGGGTGAAGAGTCCACAGAGGAGGTGGTTATAGAAAATAACCTTGGATTGTCTGACTTGGGGTTGATTCAGTTTAAATTAAAGGGAAGGGGGGAAAAAATCTCAAACAAAGCCTGTAATTGGAGGACTGGTTTCATAAAGGGCAAGTTAGGAGCAATTTAATAAAATTATTTCTAGAAGTCAGCTGGCCACAGAAGCTCAGGATGCTGAATGTGGAGGTGTGGGATTTTTTTAAGCCGAAGGGACAAAACCATGGAATTTGCAACTCAGTGCAGGGTGAAGGGAAGAGGAAGTGGGGAAAATTTCCAGGTGGCTCCACAAATAACAAGCTCAGGAAGGATCAGAGCAGTGATGGTGAGGTCTGAGGGTAGGAGCAAAGGGATCAACTACAAAGGTGGCTCTGTGGGAGAAGCAAGGAGAGCAGAGGAGGATCCTGTCAAGCTGTGGGATCCTACAGGAGAAGGTGGAGTTTGGTTTATGAATAAGAGGGATAAGGATGGATGTGGGGCTCCAAGAGAGTCTGTTGGGATCAAGGCTTAAAATGATGAGGTGCAGCAGCTCCACAGTAAGAAATCAGTTTTAGAAAAGGTTGATGAAGGAGGGTTTGGGGTGAAAGCCTGAGTCAATGCATTTAATACAGCGAAATTCCACGTGATCTGCAGAAGGTGGTGTGCAAACAGCAGGAACAATGGCTTTGGAACCTGTGGGAGTTCAAAATTTCCAGAGAGAAATGAGAGAAGTGAAGGTAGAGAGTAAGAGGGAACAGGACAGGCATTTATCCTGGACAGATCAAGGCAGGCTCACCCAGTCCCCTCTTTCCACTAAATACCAGATCCTGCAGGCAAAGGGAATGCAGATCCCTCTGCATGGACCTCAGGAGAGGATTGATACAGTTCCTCCTGGGAAATTATTCTTTAAGCTGGAAAAGATGGGGATTAGTGCAAGAATTACAAGGAGTTAAAGACTGAGACAGGGAAAACAGGCACATCCTGTGCTGAGAGGGGTCTGTGAGGATTGTCCAAGGCACAGGGGGGTTCAGGACTCAACCTTGGAGCAGATCACACAGATCTTCTATTCAGTGACCTTGGCTGAGGAGACAGGAATGAGCTCATGGCATTATTGCTGCCACAGAACTGGCAGATGAGTGGGGTTCAGTGGAGAATCTGAAAATTCTGGTGACTTTGAGGACTGGAGCAAGATAAATGTGAAGAAAACCCCAAGTAAGGCTTTGGGTCCTGCATTTGTGGGCCAGGATTTTGCTTCCAGCTGGAAGGAAAGGGGGTGAAGAAACCTTGAAATGCAACCATTGTGTTGCCGCCTTTGTGATGGAGCTGAGAACTGCAAAAGGTTTGAGGCAACAACCGATCAAGTGTTTCCACAGAAGTTTCGCATGTTCACACAAACTGCTGCTCAAACCTCAAGCGAAACAGCTGCGGTTTGAAAAGGGGAACAGAAACTGCAGGGAGGGCAGTGAAGGTGCACAGAGAGCCTGTGCTTCAGCAGGGAATGGAAAACCTGCGTTGTGGAGCCAGGCTGGGAGAGGAGTGGCTGATCCTTTAAAATTAAACAGTAGGGCAAACGTTAGGGGAGGAAGGGCTGTCCCAAGAGCAGTGATGGCACAGACACAGAGCTCCACAGGGGGGATTGGGATTCCTGAACAGCAGGAGGGAAACACCCAAATATGTCAGAGGAGATCTGTCTGTGGGGATAGGATGGTTTTCAAACACCCTGAAACACTTGGTCCCTGTTAAAGGCATGGCTGGAGACAGGAGAGGTGGGACAAAGTGAGCTGCACCTTCCTCTTTCGAGATACACTGTGGAAAGTATAGGCCAAGAAGAAAATCAAGGTTCTTTTGCAACACAAGTATCTGACTCAACCAGTTTTAGATGGACATTTCCTGATGAATACCAAGAATTTTTTTGTCCCCTTAAGGAGGTCACAATCAAAGGGTCTCATTGGGGCCACACCAGCCCTCTTTGCCTGCCCCATATCCTCAGACCCACCTGGAGACACCACTGTACCCAAAATGACACTTTGGGAAGGGTTTACCCTTGCTCTGTCATTGAGTCTGAAACCAAACCTGCTGCTCGTGTTTGGTTCACCCCATCCCACCCCACGCAGCCCAGGGCCAGCCCCAAAGCAAGGTCACCACCCAGAAATCTAGGTGCTTGGTGGCTGCTTCCTTCAAGGATGGCGTTGATGAGAAGGGAGGTTTCTCCATCCCCCACAGAGATGTGCCAGACCTGCAGCTCACCTCCTTCCCCAAAACCTCCTCCTGCAGCTCACCTCCTGTCCCCCTTCATGCCTCCAAATTCCCTGGGATTGGTGTTGGCACTGCCACATGAAGATATTCCCTGTCCATGAACTTGATCAGCCACTTCTCCTCCTTTCCCAATAAAATCAGCTGCCCTTTGTGCAAGGAATTGCTATTTCTGTACCCAGATCCGAGCCTCTCTGGAGAATCAGCCATTATCTGCTATCACATATCCTGCAAATGCTCCTTGCTCTAATTAAGCAATAATTAATGGCTCCAAAGTACGAGGTGGATTCCCAAGTTCTCTGCACTGCACAATAAGTAGCAGGTCTGTTTTCTGCTTTTCAATTTCAATTAAAAAAGCTCATGTTCCCTTGTAGTGTCCTTGTGTCTGCAGTCAGTGCTCAGCAGACATCACTGTTCCAGCAATATCTCATTTGTTCCTCACATAAAGTTGTACCAAAAAAATAGATTAATATCTCCATCTTTTTTTCTCTCTGTTATGAGCTCCACACTTAAACCTGAGGAAGAAATCTTTTTTTTCTGTCTATTTTTTTTTCTATCTATCTTTTAGATAGTTTTAGGTAGACTTTTTAGATGGATGCAGGTGACATCCCCACCCAATGCCCTCTGTAAACCCCTTGCTCTCAGTCCCTTGCTCAGACCCTGCAGCTAGGGCAGGATTCAGGTGGTTTCTGCATTGCATGGAAAAAATCATTTTTAATCTACATATGATGTTTTTTTCATGGTTCCTAAAAGCAGGGGGCTTCCTACTGAGGGAATTCAGCTCCAAATCTCTGTTGCCTGTAGCATATGGGCTAAATTTGGTTGCAATCCTCACACTTTGTTTTTGGCAGGGACAATGTGTGAAGCCTTTAAATGAACATTCTCTCCTTGGCTGATTTTTTGCATCTGTTTGGACAAGGCAGGGGAAGGGGAAGCCCAAGCACCTGACAACACCTTTAATGCTGCCCTGCAGGTCTTGGACCCCGAGGTCCCTTGGGGCTGTGGAAGTCCCCCCATGGTCCTTCTCCAGCCCAGCATCTCCAGGGCTGGAGCCGCCGCTGTCAGCAGGGAAGGTTCTCCCTCCCTGAGCACTTTCTGCATGAGTTTCTCTGCCCTGCAGAGCTCAGATCTGCTGAGAGAAGCCCCCACGGGGACCAGGCCAAAGGCAGCAGCCATGGCTCAGATACCCTGGGCAGAATGCAGAGCTCCCTGGAGGGACACAGGGCTGGCTTTGTCCCCTCCAAAAGGCCACTGCCAACCCCCGAGGACAACTAGGACAACTGGCTGTGGCCCAGTGACACCTCCAGGTGACACTCCCCTCCCTGCAGAGCAGGGTCTGCAGCTTCCTCTCTCCTGGCAGAGATTTGAGCTGGGGACTCTTGGGCTGCCTGAGCACTGGGGTCTCACTGCAACCCCGTTATTTTTGTGTCTCAAGTGCCTCTACCTCGGGGGGACTCAAAACAGATCTATCTCTGTAGATTCTTTTCTCAAGTGAATTAGAAAATCTCCATGTGGGTTGCTGGGAACTCTGCAATGGTTGATACAGTCCATACATTTCTGCTGAGCTGGTGGCACCAAGATGTTATTTCAGAAAACAACAGCTTTAACCATGGAAAATTTACATTGGGAGACTCTATTTTTACCACTCTTATCACTCTTCCTACCACTGATTTATTGACATGGGTAGGGAAAATGTTCCCTGAATTGGAGCTGTTGTGGTGCCAGCACTGAGTTCATGTTGGCTACAACTCTTAATATGGATTTGCTGGGTCCCATTTTAGCTGGATTTCAGCTATGAAACAGCACAGGCAGCTGAGGTGAGGGAACAGGGGAGGTGACTGGCTGGTCAAAGGTTTTGAGTGAAAACAAAAGGTGCTCAGTTTGCCTAAAGTTTCATTTGGGAAACTGTGAGGGTTCCCCAAATTTGTTAAAAATATCCCAGCAATGCTTGTGGCTTTCATGGAAAGGACAGTGAATTCCTGAAGTTCCCCAAAATTTTGGCTTGAGAGTTAATTCTGGCTTAAAAGCTCCTAATTTAGTATTTCCTACATTTCATTCACTCGTGTCAGGGAGAGCCCGAGTGCTGCCAGTCTCCCACGCTCCTCAGCTCAGCCCCTGCTTCCCAGACTGGAAGTTCTCCCAGCAAACTGGTGAGTGCCAATTCCAGGCAAAGTAAGGGTTTTGGAAAAGGCACAGCAGAAAATTTGGTCTAGCTGAAGCTAAAACTTCACCTGCTTGTTAGCAAAGGGGCTGTTGATGTTATTCATGATGGAGCAGGAGATTGATCACCTCACCTCTGCCTTGCTGGTGGGGGCCTCTTGTCACAGGCACAGGCTCCTTGTGTAGGAAGGGCAGCTGAGGGCCATGACTCCATCCTGACCAAAGCCACAGAATCCCAGAATATCCTGACTGGAAGGGATGTGCCAGGATCATCCAGTCCGAGCCCCGGCCCTGCACAGACACCCACCCTGTGCCTGGGAGTGTTGTCCAAGCCAAAGTGTCTGAAGTCCAGCACAGGGAGTTACTCTCCCCTGGAGCAAGGTGTCCCTGGGCAGCCCCAGGTTGGCAGAAGCCAAATCCAGAGAGTGCTAATCCTGCTCTTACCATCAGCACTGCCCAGTGCTGGGACCTCCTCTTCCCCAGGAAAGGGCTGGGGTAGGATGTGGACACAGGTTGTGTTCACTGGACCTGGGACAGCTCTGCAGGAGGTGAGAGGTAACCCAGCACACCCTGAGCTGCTCCTGCACATTTAATCACCTTCCAAGGGATCTGTGCCCACTCAGGGCAGGCTCAGGCTGCAGAGCAGGGCCAGGTTCTTCCCCAGAGGGTGCTGGCACTGCCCAGGCTCCCCAGGGAATGGGCACAGCCCCGAGACTGCCAGAGCTCCAGGAGCCTTTGGCCAGCACTGCCAGGGATGGACAGGGTGGGGTTGGGGGGGTCTGGGCAGGGCCAGGGGCTGGGCTGGACCATCCTGGGGGTCCCTTCCTGCTCAGGGGATCCTGTGATGATCTCCTGTTCCAAAGGACAGCCCAAGCTGCAGATTCCAGCAGCTCCATGACCACAGGACAGGTGGGGCTGGCCAGGCTGGACACAGCAAGTGCAATGTGCTGCCAGGAGAAACTCCAGCCCATCCCAAAGGCACTGAGTGAGCTCAGTGTCCAGAGGGGGGGCTGAACCCCAGCTGGGCTGGGGCTGCTGTCCATGTGTGGAACGTGTCCCAGAGCAGCCTGGCAAGCCCAGTGCCTCCTTCTCCTGGGCTGTGCAGTACACTGCAGCACAGCTGACACACAGTGTGGCACTGCAGATGTCCCTGTCCCATTCTGATGTCCCCCAAAGGGGCTGAGAGCTCTTTGCTGGGAGGAGTGGGGCACATGGACATTTCCCTACCCTGCTGTTCCCAAGGCTGTGCACTCCCTTTCCAGAGGGAATGACACAGCTCACACGGAGTGGGAGCAGCTGCTGGCTCCCGTGCCAGGTACAGCCTGTTCCCTCCTGCCTTCCCACCCCACTTGGAGCTCTGAGAGCCTCAGTGGGGAACAACACTATCCTTGTGCTGAGCACAGCTCTGTGTTGGGTCTTTTGTCTTAGGGTTGCTCTTCTGGAGAGCATTAGATCAAATTCTCATGGACAATTAGAACTGGGAGAATATTAACAAAGGAGAAAATTATGCATTGTACATTTTGCTTGCAAAATTCACTGAATAAATTATTCAGATTTAATGTGGAAGAATAATGGAGGAAATAATTGAATAATGAAATATCATAAAATTAATGGACTATTCTATTAATAATTTTACATCTCAGTCTAATACAATAGAGTGAGGAACAAGAAGAGAAAAAAATAATTTGGCATGTTTGGATGAAAAGAGAGCAATGGCTCTGTTTGTGACACCGCACGCAGCATTGCCAGAGCTCATGAATTTATCATGACTCCTGTGCTGCAAAGTGCCTGTGCTGAGCATTCCAAGGCCACAGGCAAATCTCCAACTTCCACCTCTGCGGTGACACCAAAAAAATCCATGCTGTCACCTGAATTTGTCCCAAACACCACCTCATAATACCCAGGGGTTTGTAGGGCAGTCTCAGAACCTTTCCAGGCAAACTTGCCTTGAGATTTAGGATCCCACCGGCAAAGCCTGGGGAAGGTGAGGTGCTGCCAGAGCACCTGCTGCCCTTGGGAAGTGGAAAATACCCTCAGGGTTTTCTGGGTGTTTGGTTGGGCAGGCTGAATTATCTCCATGGATCTGAACATGGGGAGATGAATCCCACCTTGTAAGACTCAACATCTCACCGAGGCCCTTCAGAGCAGGCACAGCAAACCAAGGGTGGGATTTGAGCACCAACCTCTCATCTCTTCCACGGCTCCTGGCATCCCCGTCCTCAGATTTTGTCCGGTGAGGAGGTTGCAGATGCTGAGTTTTCCATCATTTCCCCTGGAGTTCCCAGGGAGGGGCCCTGTCTGGCCCTGCAGCACCCCCAGGCTGGCGAGTGCTCCCTTCATTACCTCCCAGAACTGATGAACCCACCAAGGGTCAGAGTGTTCTTTAGCAATTAACTGAGCTCCAGAGACTGTAATTTGTCTTGTTCATGTTACAGCACCAAATGAATTTCCCTGTGTTTAATAATCATTCTAAAAGCAGATCACAGAGCCGGGAGGGAGGGCGAGATTGTATCAATCATTTGTTTTCCAACTCTTTCAAGGAATTTCCTACTGTGTTTAATTTCTTGCTGCTAAGTCCTACATGAGCCTCGGGAAAGCGAGCACTGCTATTATTATTCATTTTTTAATCATCAGAGGAAACTATTTAGCTGCTTTAGAAAATTAACATGCTTCTAAATTCAAGAGGAGCCAACAACAGGGAAAATGCACTTTTCATGGACACTGTCATATTAGTCTAAGTGGGATAATTTAGGACAGCTTCATTTAGGGATTTTTGAAGGGAATTTAGCTAAAAGCCCTTGGATTCGTGCTGCAGAGAATCACTTCTGGGCCATGTTGGGACTGGGCCACTCTCCCACTTTGCAAATGAGGCAGAGAGAATTTGGCTCACCCAGGGATGCAGCAGCATCCCTCGTCCCAGGTTGGGACCAAGACAGCACCTGCCAGGTACAGGCACAACCTCTGCTGCTACAGGACCAAACTTCTGCTCTGTCCCAGCTGGATAAGAACAGGAATTAGAAATACCCACAGAGAAACAGCTCAGAAAGCAGAGAGCAGAGTAGAATTTTCCCTGATTTAAGGAAAAAAAAATTGCCCTGGAAACCAACTGAGCTTGAAGGAATTGTCAGAAATCAGTGTAGACAAATCATCCATATTCTGTAGGCAAAGACTGCTTGTGCCTTCTTCTGCCTGAGCTCCTGTGCTGGCACAGCTCTGAGGTCGGGCTCTGGGGCACACAGGAAAACAGCTCCAGGTGGGTCCTGAGGGGAAAACACCTCCCTGCAGCCATGCCAGGGGTGCACAGCCATCCATTCCCTTCCAGGGAGCTTTCCCACATGAGCTGGGCTCTTCCAGTGGGAATTTCTCCTTCAGGAGATGATCTGGGTGTCTGCCGTGACATCCTGGGGAGGTGACACATTTTGGGCATCTTGTGGCTTTTCAGTGATGCTGGATGGGAGACATTGCCCACCTGATGTTCCTCTCAGGCACCAAATGTGCAAAATCTGAAATTCAAAGGAAGGAATTCTCCAAAGCAATGCTGAGATCTCACACCTATTGGAAAATTGTTAAAATAACAGGAATTTTTTCAAAGCAAAGGACAGCTTTTAAAACAACAGCTACCCGTCCCTCTTTTGTCTTGCTACTCCCAGAGGCATCCCCAGCTCTGTCAGTGCAGAGGTTCCATGGGGAGGGGACTTTGTCCGAGGTCTGGGGGTCGGGTTCGGGGTCTGCTTTGCAGAGGCTGGGGTGAGGGAGAGCTCTGGGTCCGCACTAGAGGGCACTCCTGCCATGCAAAACCTGCGCTCCACAAGGATGCAGGAGCCTCCGAAGGCTGCAGCTGGAGCAGGGCACACGGCAGAGATCTCTGGGATGGGGAGAGACCCCCCCAGCAGCCTCCACTCCCTGCCAAAATCTCCTTCTGGGCTCTGCAGGGGGGTTATGGAATGCAGGGCCTGCTGTCCTTGAAGGGTTTGTCTATGAAGGGCCAGCCCTGGCTTCAGGTGGGGCTGCAAACAAGGGTAGGGACTTGAGATTTCTTGGGCTGATCAAACTCCAGGGGATTGTGGAGTGGCCAGGCAGGAGGGGTAAAACCACTGCTCAGGTGGAAGTGAGTGGGCTCCAGATGACATGAGCTGCCCCAGGAGGGCCATCTTGGCTGCCCCAAGTGAAAATGGTGCTTCCCCAGCCCTCTGGAAAAAGCCAACATGGACACAGGGTGAGCCAGCTGATAAAGCCTACCTGGATTTCTAAAGGATTTACAGAATCCTTCCAAAATTTAAAGAAAATTGAGAAAACAGAGGACAAAGGTCTTGGCATGGACTGGTGGTTGACAGCAGATGGAGAAGAGGTGGAGGTGAGTGGTCAGCTCTGATGGGAGGAGATCTCCCACAGCCCCTGTGGGCTCTGTGCTGGGACCTGGGCAGCTCCACACCCTCTGGGCTGGGAGAAGCCCCGAGCAGCAAACCCCAGCATTCTCTGGCGATGAAAAGTTACTCAAAGCACAAAGGAGAAGAGCAAACTGTGCCTGGCTGCAGGAGGATGTCACAAATCTGTGTGAACAGGCCATGAAATGGAGAGCAAATCTGGTGTTGATAAGTTTACAGTGGGACAGCTGCTGACAAACCCCGGGGCCCCAGGCTCACCAGCACCCTTGGGAATGAGGCAATTCCATGAAAGTATGCGAGTGCTTCTGCCACCGGAGCAGAAGTTCCCACGCTGTCTCCAGGAGGAGCTGACACCACATCAACCCCGTGGAGCAGGAACCCCCAGGCTGCCCCCACATCAGCAGCTCTTGCCACACACGTGGGGCCTGAGCTCGCGTTTGCTGCCAAAATCCCGCAGGGATCGGCTTCCTCGGCATAATTTTTATTTTGCTCTCGGGGTTGAGCTCAGATGATGTGAAATATGTGTGGCAAATCCACTCCCCACATCACGTCTCCTGAGTGGAGCTGCACAGCCTCAGACAACAACTTCCCTGTCTGCAGCTGGTTTATTTACGGAGGCAGCCGATCCGTCTGGAGAGCTGCTGGAATCTGCTGCTGCTGCCTGAAAATTCAGCTCTAATCACCTCTGCCCTGCCCCTTCTTTAGGGATAGAATAATAAACCCTTGTGCTGCCTTCGTAAAGAAGGAAAGAGGATCACATTTTACTTTCCCAAGTTTCTCACTGCAAGGAATTTTAGGACTGTGCTTGAGCCATTGTTCCCTGCCTCTAAACCTGAGCCTGAAGGAGTTCAGGCATCAACCACCTCTGGTGGGGCTGCAAATCTGATTTCAGGGCTTCTGCAAAAGTTCCTTTCAATAACCCCACCTCCAGACCTCATTTCCCATGGCTGATTTCTGGCCTTGGATATTTGGAAACTCTTGTCTCCCGAGGAGTTCAACCCACTCAGGCTGTGCAGACACAGATTGTGCTGTGCTGGCAAAACCGACTGATAAGGGATTTAATATGAAAGGCTGCTCAGAGAGGAGAGGAGTGAGATTGTATCAGTTGATATTCCCAAGAGCTGGAGCCTATGGCTGTGCACAGGCACTGCCTCTGTCTGATGTGACAGTTCTGCCCTTCCAATCAGGATTTTTCCAGTTCTGCCCTTCTGATCAGGATTTTTTCTTGCTGAAAGCTCAGTTTGGAGAGGTCAGGCTCTTCTGCCCCAGCCCCCAGGTCCTGTTACCTTCTTCCCAGTCGCTGCTTCCCCAAAGCAGTGATTTCTGGGATTTTTCATCCTTTCAGAGCACTAGAGAAGGGTCCCAAGGACCTTCCCCCAGACAGGGAGGTTCTGTTCTCTATGTTGGGATGCACAGGCTGGAGATGAACATTCACAGCATGAGCCAGCCTTGTCCAAACCTCTTGCCATCTGCTGGCTTATTTTATGGAGGTAGAAGTTGGGATGGGAAAGACTGGAAATGGGGTGGGAATCAGAGATACAGAGACACCACCACCATCAGGACTTCCTCTCTTCCCCGGACATTTTGCAGATTGTTTACCTGTGTTGGCTTCAATCTGTGCTTGTGGCCTCAATGTTTCCCACCCTGTATAGAGGGGGGAGTATGGAGGAGAAGGGTTAGTTTAATGAACTTGAATGAACTTTAGCTGTGCCAGATTCTGCACCTGGGATGGGGCAACCCTGGATGTACCAAGTGGGGAATGAGAGACTGGAAAGCATCTCCATGTAAAGGGTCCTGGAGGTTATGGCTGATGAACAGTTGGGCATGAGTCAGCAGTGCCCTGGAGCCAGGAGGGACATCCCTGTCCTGGGGACATCAGGCCCAGCATCGCTGGCCAGGCCAGGGAGGGATTGTCCTGCTCTGCTCTGGGCTGGGGCACCCCCACCTCGAGCCATGGGGGCAGTTTTGGGCATCACAAGATGATCTAAGGATGACCCCAAAGATCTAAATCTGTTAGAGAATGTCCAAGGAAGGACAAGAATATGGTGAAGGATTTAGAGGGGAAGCCAGTGAGGAGTGGCTGAGGACCCTTCATTGTCTTCTCTCTCAGCTGGAGGAGACTGAGGGGAGGCTCACTGGGGGCTGCAGCTCCTCCTGAGGGGCAGCTCCAATCTCTGATCTGGGACAGGGACAGGAGCCAGGGGACAGCTGGAACTGGGCAGGGCAGGCTCAGGCTGCAGAGCAGGGCCAGGTTCTTCCCCAGAGGGTGCTGGCACTGCCCAGGCTCCCCAGGGAATGGGCACAGCCCCGAGGCTGCCAGAGCTCCAGGAGCCTTTGGCCAGCGCTGCCAGGGATGGACAGGGTGGGGTTGGGGGGGTCTGGGCAGGGCCAGGGACTGGATGATTCTTGTGGGTCCATTCCAGCTGAGGAGTTTCTGTGGTTCTCCATTGACCTTCAGCTGTTCCATGCCCAGAGGTTGGCTGAGCAGTGACACTGAAATCCCTGCAGTCCTATCACTTCACCCTCAACCCGAGGGCAAACACCTCCTGGCACATTGCCATTGATTCCAACACCATCTGTTCCTTTGTCTGTGTGAAGAACCATCGATTTCAGGGCAGAGCCCGGAGTGTTTATTTTGTAGGTAGTTTGTGAGCTCGGTCATTCACTCTAAAGCTGAGCTGCCCCCACAGAGTCCAGAATCCCAGCTTTACAGGAAAACTCTCACTCTTAGCCCACACTGGGTAACCCAGCTCCCACCACAACCACTGCAGGGCAGTGTCTTCTCTTTGCCTTCTCATATGGAAGCTGCTCTGATTTTTCCCATAATTTAAGCCTGCTGACGATTAGCAAGGCCCATTTAATTTGCTGTCCTTGTTTGCTCATTAATTCCATTTAATTACTTTATTTACTAACATACTTCTTCTAAATTACTTGATTACTTAACTAAATTTATTTATTTACAGTGGATAGCAGAAGAGAAAAACAGCTGCAGTGGATCCCTGCTGACAGTCCCCCAAACCACAGCCTGAGAGTAACAGTGAAATCCCTGGATTTTGGGTGCTGCCAGCACATTGCAGAAGCTCTGGGCAAAGCAGGAGATGTGTCCCTCAGAGGGACATTTCCTCAAACATGGGAGCAGATTTTCATGTTATTTTATTGTCCCCAGATGTTGCTTGTCCAAATGAGGACAAGCCCGAGCCCCTGAAGCACAGACTGAGTGGTGTGAACAGCACAGAGCAAGCCATGGAAACTCGGGGCGGGGGAGGGAGGCGGGGGAATTCTGCCAGTGTGATACCTCCTAAATTATGGGATTAACAATGGATGCAGTTGAGAACCACAGAACTATGAGCAACCAACTCAACAAATGGATGTGAAAAATGGTTTCTTCACCCTACCAAATGGGCTGAATTTTCTTGTGTAGGTTTTTATTTAATAACATTCTGAAATCCCAGAATATCCTAAATTGAAGAGACCCATCAGGATCATCAAATCCAGCCCCTGTCCCTGCCCAGACCGCCCAACAATTCCACCCTATCCATCCCTGGCAGCACTGGCCAAAGGCTCCTGCAGCTCTGGCAGCCTCGGGGCTGTGCCCATTCCCTGGGGAGCCTGGGCAGTGCCAGCACCCTCGGGGTAAGAACCTTTCAAACAGCACAAGCCAAGAAGGGAAGCAAAATCCAGGTGTTTCTCTGCAGTGCCCTGAAAGAAAATGGACAGTTTTTCCAGGAGACCCCAAGGGAGTTTTGCTCATTATAAGACCCTGAAGGTGGCTGTGTGATATTAGAAGGTCTCATGGGGAATAGATTTCAGGGAGAGTTTCCTGAGGGTACACAGATAAATTCTTCCTCCCAGCTCTGGAGGAACAGCAGCTTGTTTACTCCTACAGAAGTTCCTGCTGCCATCCTGAGAGGAGTTAGGAAAGATGGCATCTCCAGCATCTGCTTTAAGCCAGACTGGAAATATTTGTTCAGGAATCCATGGTTCTGTGTCTGCTTGGTGTCCAACAGGTACCGAGGTGTTCACAATGGGGCCCAGGGAATTATCCCTTCAGTCACAGCACAGGATTATGGACCCTGTCTTTACTATTCAGCTCTGGCAGACCCAAGATCGAGTCAAGTTCAACCTGCTCAGCTCATTTAACTTTTCTGCTGCAGGTAAGGTGTTGTCCCTTACCCTTCTGATCAGCTTTGGCACTGCAACATGCAGCAGCGAACGCATCTTCCCCAGGGCACAACAGAAAATGCTGCTTGTCTCATGATGCAGTTTGGGTCAAACAACCTCCTGTTGTCATGTTCTGCCTATTTTGTCCCTGAATTTGTGCTCCTGCTGCCCACCATGAGCTCAATCTGAGCACTCAAGATGATAATATTGACATTCCAATGAGATTTTTGCAGAAGACGAGGAGTTTAAATCTCCTCTTGAAATTGCATTAATTTTTCAAACTGAGTTGGTGCTGTTACAGCTGCAGCATGGACAGTCTGGAATGAGGCTTTGGGAAGTTAAATGGTATCAGATATCCTTATCTGCAGCAGCTGGACACATTCAGCATCCTGACAAACCCACTGCAAACCCCATAGCAGATTACAATCCACAGCTCTGTGTTGGACCCTCTGTCCTGTTTCCCCTTTGGAAAGCCTTGGAAATTCTGCAGCAGCAACACGAAGGTCACCAGTGGAAGTGAGAGATTTTGTCACTGCCTTCAGCTTCACCTCTGTGGATTTTACAGATTTCCAGCCCCAGGGCCAAGAATTTTCTGCAGTACCCAAGGATTGCTGAGCTCTTCATCCCCCTCTGGCTCTCATTCCTTGCTGGTTTAGATGTGCAGGAAAGCAGGCACATTGCCAGATGCCAGGGGAGGTTCTAGCACAAAGTCTGCCTTCCTGTATTACTTAATTGCATTTGTTGAATTCCTGGTATTTATGTCTTTTTTTCTTACAGGGCTGTGAGGAGTACTTGAGCTGTCAGTGGCGCTGCGTATGCCCAGACCTTCCATCTGAGCCCAACAAGCTGATGTTTTGGAGAATTTAACTGAGGAGAGGCAGTGATACTGCCAGGGACCAGCAGGTGAGTTTCACCAGGCTCTACTTTGGGTGATTCCCACTGTCACATCTGACTTGACCCAGCAAAACAGCCATGGTGATGTTTGTTCTTTGCTCCCTGAAATACTGTATTTTACAGGGCTGCAGTGGCACAGCTGAGAGGCTGCTGCTGGAGCAGTCACACCAGAATGGGGGTGTCAGTCCCCATTTTTATGCACTTCAGTAGTAACCTCTGATATATTGCACCCCTCATCCGGAGGATGGGGAGGGCCTGGTTTTGCCCTCTTTCATGATTATCATTGCAGCAGGATTGAGACTCAATAAATGGATTTTTCTCCTGCAGCTCAGCAACTCATCTGTAATTAAGGGCACCTGTCAATAAAACATCCTCCTCTCTGCGGGCTAACAGGTGCTAAGGGCTGCCTTGAGCTGGGGCTTATTCCCAAGGAGTTCCAAAGGCTCTTCCAATCCCTCCAGGACACATGGGGGACCTCAGAGCCCCTGCAGGATGGTGGCCCTGGGCTGGTGGCAGGGTCGTGGTGCCCATGGCAGGCTGGGGGCTTGTGCCTGTGAGATGCAGGTTCCTAGCTGTGCACAGTCTCTCTGCTTCTGGGCACTGGGATACTCAGAAATACCGATTTCTCTATGTTTCACAAGTGTTCCTGAAAATTCCTGGAAAGGCAGCTTGGGTTGTGCCCACAGATCTCCTCAGGACTGCGCAGCACCAGCAGCTCCACGTGGTTTTCAAAACAAGCTGGATTTTGCTCTTTGCTAATCTGAAACGGGTCAAGGGTAAAATTTCTACCAATTTTGTATCTGAGGAGGGCTCCAGGGAGAAGTTGCAGCAGCTTACAGAGAGGCAGCTGCATTCCAGAAATAACTCCAGTTCCCTCAGCACAGGGAACAAACCAGGCACCCTCAGAGCAATGTGTTTATTCCAAAGAGCACACCGGCTTTATTTTTTTCCCAGGACTTGAGGAAACTCCTCCTGGCTTCCAAGAAAACTTTACAAGGGTACTTTAAAGGAAGGCAGGAACTTTAAGGCAGTGGTGGCCACGGGGCTGTCACAAGCACCAGCAGCCTGGGAGACCCTGGGGAAGCCAGTCCAAATTTCCAGGTTGATTTCAAGGCCAGAAGGAACCAACCCCCTGCCTTGGAATATTGTGTTAACTATGTCAATTTTCTCTTCTAATTTTGTGTTTTCACTTCTAGAAGGATATAAAATAGTACTAAGTATGGCTACAAGAGTGAAATGAGTTTTTTCTTCTCCATGCATCAGATCAAAACTGCTGCTGAGAATTTGTGGCTTTCTCATAACTAAGAGGATGCAGCTTCTGAGCTCTTGGTGGAATCATTACCAGGGTTTATTAATGCAGGGTTTTAGAGAGTCCATCACATTGTCCAGCCTTTATGTGGGAGCTGAGGTGGCCTCTCATCCCCAGTTCAGATCCGAGCTGGGCTCCAGGAACTCTGGGTTTGTCATAAATCAAATATGACGTAACAATTTCATTTGCTGGAGATAAATACCCTGTAAATAATACCAGCAAAGCTTGCTGTTCCTCAGGACGGATGTTTCCATCCATGGAAAACAAACATCTGGGCTTTGGTTTGTTGCTTTATTTGCTGCCCAATGCTGCCTTTTGCCTTTACAGAGCAGCAGGAGGTCACTATCCAGGGACTCCCTTTATATGACTTTTGTTCAGAAAATATTCTTGAGGATTGCAAAGATTATCCATTAATCATGCCCATAATGCCTAATTTGCTGTACACAAACATTTCCACTTTGTAGCAATTTCCCTCATCTCTGGGTAAAAGCAAAGAACACAGTGGAAACTTATTTTTCATGAAAACCAGAAGCATTGGAACTGTCGAGTTCTGCTTTTCAGACTCCTCATCTCATAGGTAAAACTGGGACAACTCCACGGTGTTTTCAAGGAGTCTGGATCCAAAAAGCAACTAGGGAGCATCCGATAGGAGATAAAATCTAAGAGAGTGATTGGACTCTGCCATGATAGGTGTTGCCTAAATGGGCAGACTATATTTAAAGTTTGTTGCAGCTAAACAGGTAAATTTTAACTAAATAGATGAATTTACTATTGGTAACTAAAGTTTACCAGTATGGCAAGTGAAAAATACTGTGTTCCACAATATGGGTTTGACCAGGGCAAAAGTCAGTGGTGGAAACTGGCTATCCAACTGGAGGGGATAAACATCTCTGTAAGATGGGGCTTGCTGGGATAAAGATAACCAAGAATACACATTTTATCCCCAGATTGTGCAATCTCATGAACTTGGAATTCTTCAGCCCTCACAGTCACCATCGTCTCCCACCAGAGTCTCTTTATCCTAATTTAGTCACTAAACCTGGATAAAGTGGGCTCTGTGTCAGGGCTCAAGCAGCCAAATTCAGCAGGACTGTGTGTGAACCCTGCCTGACAGCAGCAGGACTCCTGCACCCCCCATGAGGAGAAGATGAAAGATCTGTTCCAGAAGAAAAGCAGAATTGTGTCAGCAGCCCAGGGAAGCTTTATGCTGACAGACAATGTATCAGGGCTAGTCTTGAGCTCAAGAAGTACCTCATGTAGAAATTTTGGGACAGAGCTTTCCCTCTTCCTGATAATCAAGTGGTTCTTAGAGGAAAAGGCAAATCATAGTACCTGGCTATAAACACAGATTCAAACATGAAAAACAAATCAAAATCTGATTTCTCATTATCCCAGCTCCTACTGAACAAGAAAATTCATTATGTCTTCATTAGCAGCCATTTCATAATGGATTATTTGTCCATAATACTTCTGGACAAACTTCACAAACTTTGCACAAACTTCAGGACATGGCCAAGGCACTGATGGAAGGGCAAAATGTTCCAGTTCCTTCAGACTCCACCAGGAGACAGTTACTTTATTGTCCAGGCTGTTGGTAGTTGAAGCTGTCCTGCAGGACCTAGCAAACAGATGACCATTCCCATCTCATCCAGTTATTACAATTCCTTCCAGTTTTCCTTATTTTTCACAGTAGCTTTCCTACCAGAGGTGTTCAGAAAAGCCCCCCAGCACTGCAGGAGGCAGCTGGGCTTTGGTTCAGGGTCGGAGTGGTGAGACAGGATTTGGGGGGCCTTCACTGCTGATCCTGCATGCCACAGAGCAACTGGCAAAATCCCACCTGCAGCTGGCAGAGGATTAGCACAGAAATCCTGGGATGGACTCACAGCCCTTGTCCAGCCGGGCCAGATCTCACAACAAATGTGCAGGAGAAAGATTCCCTGCTCAGCAGTGGGCAGAAAGTAATTTGTAGGAGTTTCAGGGGTAAAAATAGAACAAGGGCCAGCCTTGCAGGCACCAGGCCCTTCATCTGAGAGTGCAGGTGGAACTCAGCTCACACCTCAGCTCACCTGGCCCTACCTCAGCAGCCACCATGAGAAGGGAGAGAAAAACAGGAGAGATTCCTGGGATGGGCAGGGATGGGGCAGAGATCAAACAGAAGCTGGAATCTGGGGACATGCCCAGGCTATGGGCACAGTGCTATGAGGGCACAGGGCTGCCACGGCTCAGCACAAGCTCTCCTGGTGCTCGCTGGTGCCAGAGGCCTCTGCAGCAGTTCCAGCTCCATTCCAGGCAGCTCTCAGCACTGCAAGGGCCTGCACCAAGGTTAAAACATCCAAGTATTCCAAAACACGCTGCCATTGGGGAACATGGCAGAGTGTCACTCAGGAAAGCAAGGACACAACCTTCCACCAGCCAGCCTTTCACGTTCACCACTCCTTCATTTCTCATTACCAGAAGCATTTATTTCTTACGAAAATGCTCCCAGCATCAGTACACATTTAAACCATATTGCTTTTTAAGTCAAGGTCTGAACATGGCCTGTATCAAACTGCTCCATTATTGCCTTTTGCCAGGCAGTCTCTCATGGCTCAGTCGTGTGTTCCCAGGCTCCAAGCCCAGCTGCTCTTGGAAACCACACTCCAAGCACATGTTCCTGCATGGGATGTTCATTATTATTTTCAGCTTTTTTTTTATTGGTGCACGTCCTCCCTGTGTGCCCCCAAAGGGCTGCTTTCAGCAGGGTTTGTACCAAGTTGTTTGATTGGCTTCAGGCTTCTTTGTGAGTTTGTCCAATGACAAGCTTAGGGACTGAACTCATGCCAGGTAATTCATCATTTCTCCTTAAAAGCTATAGACAGAATCCTGCTCTTAGCTTGTCAGATAAAGGCCTGAGAATTGCCTTTCAGCCCACCTAATGAGGGTTTGTGTTTTTCTAGGCTTGGGAGGATGGATGGTCTTAATTTCTGGTTTCTTTCAAAGAGAGCAATTTTCTTCCACAAAAAAGACCAGGAATAATAGACACAATGTGGCTTATTCTGAGTCACCCTTTAACCATTTGTACTTATATTTTCTCTTTGTGCATCTACCCTGAAACTCAGAGTCCTCTTCAGCTGCTGCTGTACATTTTTCCCTGCCATGAGACACTTCCGTGCCTGAGGGTTTAATGCACAGCCAGCATCCTCTCCTGGACTTGCTGCACAAATACTTCCCTCAAATTTGGGGTGTTCCAGATGGGGCTTTTCTCTTCCAGTTCTGCAGGAGCTGCCTGTTGGATGTGAGGAAGTTGGGACTTGGCACACAAGGGACTGTGCAGGGCCAGAGCTCCTCCTTCTGTGCACAGAAATACCCCAAGGGCCAGCCCAGGGCACCATGGTGAGGAATCTGCAGGAGGAGCCTCCCAATCTGGCACTGCCCAAATGAACAATTCTACATGAATATTCCTGACATCACAGGGGTTCTCACTGGCCAAAGTCTAAACCCNCCCCAGCTGGGAGCTGGGCCTGGGGACTGTTCAGTCCCACAGTCCATCAGATTAAGGCTGAGATGGCATCCAAAGGGCTCTCCAAGGGAGGATGGAGCAGCAGGGAGGGAACAAAATGTGGACTCCCAAGGACATCTGTGAAGAGCTGAGAGGGAGAAATAAATACACAGTTGAATTCCACTGGGGAGCAGCGGGGTATAAGAGAATCACAGACTGGTTTGGGGTGGGAGGGACCTTAAAGCCCATCCCACCCCTGCCATGGCAGAGAGCCCTCCCACCATCCCAGGCTGCTCCAGCCCCAGTGTCCAGCCTGGCCTTGGGCACTGCCAGGGATCCAGGGGCAGCCACAGCTGCTCTGGGCACCCTGGGCCAGGGCCTGCCCACCCTCCTAGGGAACAATTCCTGGATCCCAATATTCCATCCAGCCCTACCCTCTGGCACTGGGAGCCATTCCCTGTGTCCAGTCCCTCCATGTCCTTATGTAAAGTCCCTTTCCCATTCTCTTGGAGCCCCTTTAGCTACTGAAAGGCTACAATAAACTCACCTTGGAGCTTTGTCTTCTCCAGGCTGAATAATCCCAATTCTCTCAGCATTTATCTCTCATCGTATGAGAGAAGCTCCAGGTTTTGGAGCATGTTCATGGCCCCTGTTTCTTTCTTTTTTTGAAAAATAAGTGCAACAACTATTGATGAAGAGCATCAATATAATTTATTTGTAAATGTCTCAAGCTACTGGGCTGAGGAAAAGGGAATCATCCACCCTGATGTCCTGACAGGGATGAGCTGAAGAACAGTAAATTCCAGCTTGGGGTTCACCTTGCTGTGGTGGTTTTGTTTCTCTGATGGGTTTTGATGCAGTTTGGAAAGAGAATTGAAAATCATTGGAGCAGCACATTCCAACAGTGCTGGTGCCATTTCAAACCAGAATTATGAGAAAATTATGATATGAAATGTTTGCAGAGACAAAAGCACCCAAATTTCAGAGGCTCCATAGCTCAGGGGTTAGAGCACTGGTCTAGTAAACCAGGGGTCGTGAGTTCAAATCTCACTGGAGCCTGGGCAAGGTCTGCACCTCCTGCAAAGATCTCACTGCTTTATCTTCCTGTTTATTCCCAAAGTGTTCCTGATGTTGTTTTTTGGAGCATCCACCCCAGCCTAAATGAAATACAAACATTGCCCAGCACACACACCAAACAACAGGCAATGAGAAGCAGAGAAACCAGCAGTAGTCAGAGTTGTAAATATTTTTAATGTACAACAATCAGAGTACACCCAGTAATGAGATTTGGAGCCTTCTGGACCCTGCAGACTTTGTGAGGGTCATTGATGGACAAAGACGAAATGGCTGCCAGGTATTTACAGCCAGAGCTGGTTGATCTCTTCAGAGATCAGCAGGACGATCAAATTATGACTCCAGAGTGCAGTAATTGCAGAGCTGGCTGAAAACATTATAAATATGGTTTCTAGAGGTGCAGTAACATCAGTCATCTACAGAACCCTGCAGGGGGGCTAGAAAGTGATAATTTCTAAGAATAAAATAATAGGTAGGAATTAACCTATTTTGCATCTTGAATTCCATGAATTCAAGCTGTCCAAATTTATGAGATTTCCTCCTCTGCCTTTGCACATCTCTTTTCCCTATTCATTTTCAAGTAGACTCCCTATATTGAATCCAAATGAGTCAAACCAGTGATGAAAAAGGTAATTTCTGAATTTCAAAAGGGCCTTTTCCATCTGAGGGAAGGAAGGTTCAAAAGCCTTAAAGATTTTTGTCTTGTGGAGGGGGACACAGGGTGGGATGAGGGACATGGGGCTTTGTTGGCCTCTCCCCAGGCTGGTTCCTTCTTGCTCTCCAAAAAGTGACCTTTGGAGGGTTGATGTGTTTCCTCCCCATGGGAAGTGACCTGCAGGAATTTCCCTGCTTTCCTCTGCATATATCCCAGTAAGGACAAAGAAATAGAAGCCAGCAAGGTTCCCATTGATCTGCAATTAATAAACAAGCACAAGTTACTGTTATTGTAACCTCAGGACCTGAAAAATATACAGATGGGTTTTAGTAAAGGGAATTTATTTCCAGGTTGTTGTGGCTCTACCTGGCTTCCCCCTGTCCCTCATTCCAGCTTTATCTCTTTATTTGGCTTTCAGAGGAGATCACAGAGCAAGACCCAAAAAGATCTTTGTGGTTCAAGTTCACTTTTGCAATCAAGCTTATGGGTTCAGATTAGCTAGGCCTGGTGGGCATGGAAATGATCTGCTGAAAAATTAATGTCTTTCCTTTCTGTGCAAAGAGGACAAATGTTCAGGATGTGTTTTGCTGAATTCTTAATCTCTGCGGCAGCTGATATTAATGCCAGAGCTCCTCTCCCTGCGACCCTGCTGCAATGCAGAGCCCAAATTCTCTGATGCTGCTTGTTTAACACCAGCCTAGGGCAGAGATTACTTTTACCAGGGGACCTGGCCCTGGAATCCCTTTGTATCCATCACCCATCATCTCCTCCTCTTTCAAAGACAGAGCTTGACTAGAGGGGGAAGGAGGGCAAAGTGGTTGATATCCAAATCCTGAAGCCCAGGTAAATGTGGGAGAGAGGGAGGGCCCCTCCTCCTTGTCCCCAGGGAATGGGCACGGCCCCGAGGCTGCCAGAGCTCCAGGAGCCTTTGGCCAGCACTGCCAGGGATGGACAGGGTGGGGTTGGTGGGGGGTCTGGGCAGGACCAGGGCTGGGCTGGATCGTCCTGATGGGTCCATCCCAGCCCAGGATATTACAGGATTCTGTGATTCCATGGCCTTTGTTACCTGTGAGATGGAAATGCTACAGAGATGTTCAGAGATGTGGGAAGGTTGTGCAGCTCTGCCCAGGGATGGGACCAGGCTGGTCCCCTGTGGGTTTGTTCAGGGACAAGGTTGTGACCTGCCCAATCCACACCCAGACAGGCTTTTATTGCTTTCTTTAGGGAGATTTAAAAGTGTCTTACTGGTTTTGATATCCTACTCACAACCTCAGAAAATAATTTCTATTTTTAAACCCATACTGGGCTCTGTCCATTTGTCTGGAACACTTTTCATTCCCAGGTCTCCCCCCAAGGGTTCGATCAAACTGGACAGAGAAATCATTTATTTCCTTATAAACAACACTGAATTTTGGGGCCAGGCAGCTTTGCACCATCGAGGTGCCCCAATCCAAGGACTGTGTTACAGAGCTGCATTTCTGCCTCCACTTCAGTCCTAGGAAAGGCCACAAATGCCTCAACTAATCCATTTCTTAAGACATGTGAGAAACAACAAATAGTTTAATCCAGGGAGGGAAGCCTTGAGCCAGAGCCAGTGAAAATGTTCCCATGTTTAAAGAGGTTTTGGATTTAGAAATACAATTGACACTGATGTTAAAATCTAACATACAGAGGGATCAAAGGGCAGCTTTGTAGCCTTAGCCACAGAAAAATTAATTAATAAAGTTGGTAGGACTGAAGAATTCAGAGTGGAAAAAAATCCCCTAAATGAATCAATTTTCCAGTTCTCCCATTATGAATACACTCAATCCATTATTCCAAACAAGATATTGTGTGTTTAACAATAATGTTTAAAAAGACAAATAGAAAATGTTTCTGAAATAATATGAAAAAATATGAAGTCATAGCTCCAGTGTTCCAGTGTGCACAGCATCCACAGGGACAGCGGTGCCCATCTTCCACCCACATCCAAGATGATTTCTCCAAAGCCTTGGTGCAAAACTTTTTCTAGGGACATTGTCATCTCCCTGCCTCTTAAGTGTTGGAACAGGTTCTTCAGGGAAGTGCTGGAGTCAGCATTCCTGGAAATGTTCAAAAAGCGAATAGATGTGGCACTCTGAGATATGGTGCCTTGAGATATGGTTTAGTGGGCACAGGGGTGTTTGGCCAAAGGTTGGACATGATCTTGGAGGCCTTTTCCAGCCTCAGTGTTTCTGGGATCTCCTGGAGCCTGTGAAATCACCACCTGTTCCTCCTGAGCTCCCAAAAGGAGCATAAAATAACAGCTCCAGGGAGAGCTGGCTGCCCCAAAGGCTGCATGCAGACACTGAAACCTGATGTGAACCTGGTCCTGCTGCTTCCCAAGACTTCCATGGCACCTTCCCAGAAGCACTCAAAATCCCTTTGACCGCCCATTCCTTTGGAATGTGTGAGCCTCCTGCAAACACACAGCCCCGACAGCCAGCAAAGTTCAGCTCTGTGCTGGACACAGCAGCTCAGCATGGAAAGAATATCAATTGTCACCACATCCCAAACATTGCTCCGTGAGTGTTTGGAAAGGATTACACCCTGTTCAAGGAAAAAAACCTAAATCAGTAGTTCCCGTGGGGATAAGAGATCCCATGGACAGGGAACAGCACTGGCAAAAAGGTCTCAGAGCCATTGGGGCAGCTCTTCAAAACTTCCTTAGCATGCAGTGTGCTTTGCACAACTCCCTGCTCTGGAAATCCTGCAACTCCCAGTCTCTCCTTGGTGCTCCTCACCTCAAATATTTCTATATCTTGGAAAATGTCCATGTCTTGTCTTTTCCATGGCAGGGCCCTCAGGGTTTAAGACTGGTATTGTGATTCTCTTGGACTCAGCTGGGGAGATCCCACTGACCTGCCCAGGGCAGCTGGAATATAGATAAACATCCTCATTCCTGCAGGCCATAACTCTGTGAAAAACCTGGGAAAGAACATGGGATTGTTGTAGCTCCTGCAAATTTAACCAAACTATTCAAAGCAGTTGGTGCCAATTGAACCCAGCTGTAAAAAGCCAACCATGGCCAGCTTCACCCAGACACCCTGCCATGCAAATGAACTGAAGGGCAGATCCAGGAACCTGCCAGGAGGAATGGCACAGGAATGGCAGCTCTGCCTTACAGGGGGATGAAAGGAGTTTATTATGTTTAGCCTGTCCAAAGGAAGGCTAAAAGTAGACATGAGTAACTCATAGAAATACCACAGGAGTAAAGAACCAGGAGAAAGAACTATTTTAACTCAATTACATGATGAGCAGGAATGAATATGTCAGGCTGGAATTTAAAAAAAAAAAATTCTAAAAATCACAGGAGTCTTTTTTTCAAGCAGCCAAGGAGAAGGAAACCAAGAGGAGCTGGATAGCACAGCCAGACTGAGTGGACACAGAGCTCCTGTCCTGTGTTCTGTTCAGCAGTGACACCATGAAATCACAAACCCTGGGATGGTTTGGGTTAGGAGGGACCATAAATTTTATCTCATCCCTGCCAGGAGCAGGGACACCTTCCACTATCCTAGGTTGCTCCAAGCCCATCCGACCTGGCCTGGGCCACCTCCAGGGTGTGACCTTGAGTAAATTCAGTCCCATCGTGTGGTGAATGAGTACCTGTGTGTATTTTGTGTATTTTTAACAGGTTTTTAAGTAACTTCTGTCTCCAAATGCTTCTCCCATTTTCAAAAGCAGGAGGCAAGGACTTTAATTCTGCTTTCTCCTGCACCCTGGAGAGCCTGTGATGTACCTGCTGATTGCCTCAGCTCCCCCTTGGCTGGGAGGGAAGCAGTTCATTCCCTGTGCAGAGAGCCCAGTTAGAGAGCTCCTTGTTCTAATAATGGTCATCTATTTATAGCCTTTCATAATTTGTTTCATGACAAAGAGATTCTGCAAGATGGTCCTTGATTCTTGCAAGTTTGTAATGATTTTTCCCTTCCTGTGTTATTGAAAGTAGCTTTTGTGCTCAGCAAAATGCCTGTAATAAAGGCTATTTCATGTGTTCCGAGTAAATGACAGGGACTTTAATAGGTTTCTGAGGAAAGCTTAGAATTTCTCTTTGTTTCCCTTCAATTCTTTTCAATCTCCTGTGTCAGATGGGCCTGGCTTAGCCCAAGCCTTGCAGGAGCAGAGGAGGCACAGAGCACAATGCCCTCAATGCCACTGCCCATTGCAGCACAGCAGCTCAGCCAAGAGCCTCTGGTGGCACTTTGCAAAAAGCACAAGGGCAAAATCTGGAGATGGCCCTGGCTGTGATTAATTTGCTCATTCCACTACTGTCTTGCAGAAGAAATGACAATTATTTCTGGGCCCAGCTGTTAAATATTTTGGAATTGGTACCACTGCCCTGATGATATTAAATATCTCTGCACCATCACAGCCACCACCACACTTCTATCACCATCATGGATTGCGGTGCACAACAGCATCATTTGCACTCCACAAGACCATGTCCAGATTTTCCCCATTTCCTACAGCATTTTTAACCCAGAGAACAGCTTCTGTCCCCATGCATCTCAGGTGACAGTGCTGCTGGCCTGTCCTACCTGCAGTGCTGTTGGGGGATGTCAAAGCAGACAGACAAGTCCTTATCTTGACTGTCTCTGTGTCAAGGCTCATGGTTATCAGTCCCTCCACACCTTCCTGGGGGGAACAGGATGGGGAGAATGGAGCCCTGAGGGCACAGCCCTACCCCTGCATTCTGCCAAATCCAGCAAAGCCTGGGCTGGGGTTTTCATTAGTCAGGCTCACACTAGGTTGGTTCTTCCCTTCTCACCTGCTCTCAGCTGTGTCTGGAGTCTTTTCAGAGTTGAAGCTTTCGGCAATTCTCCAATGGGCTCCAGTTTTGTTAACCAAGAAAACCACGGAATCTCCTGAGTTGGGAGGGACCCACAGAATCTGGAGTCCAGTTCCCAACCCTGCCCAGACCCCCCAACAACCCCACCCTGTCCCTCCCTGGCAGCGCTGGCCAAAGGCTCCTGGAGCTCTGGCAGCCTCGGGGCCGTGCCCATTCCCTGGGGAGCCTGGGCAGTGCCAGCACCCTCTGGGGAAGAACCTGGCCCTGCTCTGCAGCCTGAGCCTGCCCTGCCCAGCTCCAGCCGTTCCCTGGCTGCTGTCTCTGTCCCAGAGCAGAGAGCGGCGCTGCCCCTCGGGAGCTCTGCCCTCAGCCTGCTCCAGCTGAACAACCCCAGTGCCCTCAGCTGCTCCTCACTGCCTTCCCCTCGAGTTCCTTCCCAATCCCTGTGTCCCTCCTCTGAACACTTTCTAACAACTTTAGTTATTACACACAACACTGGTGCCCAAAGCTGCCCCCGCACTCCTTTTGTTCCTGTCTGGGCACTCCATAGCCCTGGACCACTTCTGCCTTTCCCATTTCCCCACTTCCCAGCCTTTGCCTCCTGCCCCTTTGCTCGGAGTGCCCCTCTCCGAGCGTTCCCGCTTGGTCACCCGGGCATCTGCCAGGCTCCCCCTGGCATTTCCCCAGGCATCCCAGCACCAGGAGCCCTTGCCGGCTGGGGAAGGTGCACAGCCCGTTCCCACACTGCCCGTGGATTGCCTGGGACCACCAGGAGGCATCAGTCCCCTATTAGTCCTACATCACTCCTGTTAGTCCTCCATCAGTTCTCCTCCCGGGGCAGGCAGGTGGAGGGAAAGCTTAGCCCCGGTGCCCAGCTCCAGGAGTCTTGTCCCCTCTGGACAACACCTTCCAGCTGCTCCACGGTGCCAGAGACCCGGAGCACGGGCAGCAGCCTCGCGGCAGGCTGCTGAGAGCCGGCAGAGCTGGATCCGCCTGGGGGCCGTGAGAGGGCAGCACCTGGATCCGCTGCACCGGGCTCCCTAGAAAACATCCAGCAAACCTACAGAGAATCCTTTTCCTTCGAGTCCAAGGCTGATGACGGGTCCAAACGAAACCTTCCCACAGCTCTCCTTTGCAGTCGGGCCCTTTGCCTCTTTGCAGAGCCGATTTCACAAAAGGATCTCCCATTGCCAGGGAATTCCGCTGCTTCCGCTCAGGATGGAGGTGAAGTGCGTTCTGGTTTTTGTTTTCTCAGCTGCTGTAAGCAAAGCGTTTCAAGAGTTTGTGGGGACCGGAGGGGAATTATGAATCCCAGTCTCCAGTTGGATTTCCAGCACACCCACAGCTGTTATTCCCCTGTTCATTACCAGTATCACGCCTGAACAATGAACCCAGAGGATGATTAAGGAGCCCGAAATTGGCTTCCTCTCGCAGCGAGCCTTGTGTTTCCTCTCTCAGGAAGGCAGAGCTGCTTAAGGTGTATGCTTGTTTTTATTTTACCCTGTTTCTCTCCTTCCCCCTCCACAGCAGCGGGAGCAGCAGGAGCCAATCTGCAGGGACACAGCCCAGCCCAGCTGCAGTGCAGGGAAGGCTTCTCCAGCCCTGAGCACACACAGGCTGCACTCTGTGCTGCAGGCTTGCAGGAGACCCCCCACACCACAGAGGTGTCCGTCCCAGCACTGCCAGGGGTGGCACATTCACTCTGGAAGAAAAGCACTTTCTAGGAGTCAGTCTGGTTGTGTTTGCAGGGGGAATTTTCCTGGGAACCATTCAGGAACCTCCTGATTCAGACACAATTGGCTGTGACTGTGCAGCTGCTGGGGGAAAGCAGTGGAATTATTTTGTTATTAACACTCATGTGGCCACATCAGTTCAAGATCCATCCCATGTCCTTCCCAAGGCTAAGACCACATCTGAATGTGGAGCATTGAGAAGTTAAAGGATCAGTTTCAAGGAGTTCCTTTTCTGCCATGAAATTCATAGACTGAGGATAAACAAAAGAGGGTCAATATCCCCAAAGAGAACAGAATGAACCTTTTCAGTTGGTTTCATTGGCAATGCCCTTTTTTCACAGTAACCGGTTGTCTCCGTTGATTTTGGAATGGGCAGTCAGAACTGAAACAAAGCTGTTGAGCTTTTCGGAGTGGGAACTGAAATGTTAGATTCTCTGCTGACTTGTGCTGGCCCCGCAGTCAAATGTGATATTCCCCTTGGCTTTTCAAAGTGTTAATGAAGCCCAGAGCCGACCCCAATTCTTGTTTTATATTTCATGGAACATTAATGGCAAATTCAGCCCCCTGGCCCCAGGCAGCAGATGCCAAAATGCAGCCTTGGCTCCATTTCCCCCCTTTTGCAGCCCTGGGGCCGAGGCTCAGCTGGGCCTGCCAACACAGCCTGAGAGGCTGCAGCCCCTTCCCTGGGCTGGGGCTCTTCTCTGCTGAGTGCACACATTGTGGATCCTGAGTCTGTGCCCCAAGGTGAATTTTATCCTCATTATAACTCTGAGTCCAGCCCTGAACCTCACCCAGCCCCTGGAAGTTGTCCAGAATCTGTTCTGCACTGGAGCCATTCCTGATTCTAGTAACACTTTTCCCTGCTGGACATTTTCATGGTCCATGGGCCCAGCTGTGCCATACACGATTGGATTTGATGTTGCTGGGCCTCTGAACCTGTGGGAAGATGTCCCCATGGAGGTGTTTTGGGGGGGTTCAGGCACAATTGCTCCTGTGCTGCTGGACACTCTCTTTTGCCTTTTCACTTTGGGACAAGGCCATGTCCTTCCTGCAAGGTGAGAGAGCATTGATATATTCTGATGATAACCCTTGGTTTTTAGTCCTTTCCTTTCGGATCCCACTAATTTAAGCTGTACTTTGTTCTGCAGCTTCTATTTTCTCCTGTACCACACCTGTCCTCTGGGGCTTCCAACCATCAGTGTCATCAGAGCTTCAGAAATAGAGAATCAGTCAAACCAAGGCAGTTACTCATCCTCGAAAGTGCTCCTTTTACACATTCCCCACCTGGAGTACAAACAGGATCTTCTTGAGATTTCACGGGGGAAGGCGCTGAATGCAAAGATCAGGAGTGTTTACTACATTAAATTTCAGGCAGAAATACTCATTCAAATGTCTGGAAATGAAAGGCAAGGGCCAGATTTGGGTGCACGAGGTGATGGAGGAGCAAATGGCACTCAGCTGGCAGATGCTGGAGATTTAGGTCAGGATAACACCAGGTACTCCTCAGCTGGACAGACCCAGGTGGGTGGTTTGGCTGTAAAGACCCTGAGCTCTGGGAAGGTGAGGCAGGGAGGGATCCAGGGAAAGTAAGACAGGGAATGGTCCAAGTGAGGACCAAGGACAGACATCAGGAGCTGTGACAGAGCATTGACAGCCAGGAGCACCATGGCCGAATTCCTCACCCCTTGAGACCTGTGCTGTGAAGGTAAATTGAGGTAACATCAAGATTTGAGTTCCCAGAAGTATTTAGGAATTCAGGCTCTGATTCAGAGGCTTGTAAAATACCTGAGACTTCAAAATCCTGCAGGATTAAGCCAAGACCCCCTCACAGAACATGTGGGGAGGTGAATCTGCACCAAACAGCAAATGCAGCTTTGGGGCTGACTCAGCTTGAGCATCAGCTGGAGAAGGGGTACTACATAAGAAAACAGCTGCCAAAGTGCACTGCAGCACCTGTATGGTTTTTACTCTTCATTTTCTTGGTCTGTGACTCCTGAGCAGTGTCCTCATAGAACCAGTTCAGCTGGAAAGGCCTCACCTTTCTCTGCAGAACCCAGGGAGTTGAGGGATTTGGGATTTCATTCCCTCCCCTGCAGTTCACCTCTTGGCCCGCATTCCTTGGTCACAGCTAAGGCTGGGCTAAAAATATCCAGGGTTTCCAGGCTGGAAGGGGTGGGCTGTGCACCTGCACTGCCCCACAGCTCCCTGGGCTGTGTTGGGATCTGGGGGCGAGGAGCATCACAGGGAAAACAAACACAGCAGGAGCAGTGGTTTCACAATACAGGATGGGCCAAACATAACCCAGCAATGTGGAGCACAAAAAACCAAAAGCAAAAGTGTTTCACTGAACAAACCCAAAGATTTCCCAGTGATGAGCATCCATGTGTGGCAGGAGGGGGGTGGGAGCTGCAGCAGGTACCTGAGGCAGCCACAAAACACAGAATGTGCAGCTCAAGTGACCACACTGAAGTCAAAATTCAGTGGTAAATTCAGCCTTTTGGAAATCCTTAATTCCTGCCATGACAATAGCAGGACACTCCAAGAAGCTCAGAGAAAGATCCACCTAATCTGTAGGTGGCTGTGAGAGGCATCACAGTGCCCGAGGCTGTGCAGGGGGCAGTGGGAGCAGGGAAAAGCAGCCCCATATCTTTTCCAATTGTTCATGGGCATTGCTGACCCCTTCTCTTGAGCATGGGGGAATGAAGCAATGAGAAATCCTAGAAGTTTGAGCAGCTCAGAGGAACCTCATCAGGGACATGGAAGGTGAGTGAAAAGGGGCTGCAAGCAGCCAGGAGAGGGATGCAGGAGCCCAGGGGCAGTGAGGGAGCCTTGTTTGGGTGATCTGACTGCTGGGAGGCAGGAGTCAGGTGCCTAGCAGCCCCATTTCCTGGCATTACATCCTGGAAAGCCCTGTGGGAGTTTCCTGTTGCTCAGCTCTTCAGGCTGAAGCAGCACCTGCCTCCCTTCCCCACATGGTGCTGGGCAGCAGGGGGAGGATGTCACTGGCCAAGAATTCCTTAACAAGAAAATGCTATGAGGCTTCCAGCCCCTTTCCAGGCTGCTGGGCAGTGGCAAAGGCAAAATAATGCATGGGGAAGAATTTTTATGTGCATCCTGCAAGCCAAGGAAGTGCAAGAGCTGGCAGGGGTGGCCAGAGCTGGTCCCACGGAATGTGAGGCACCTCTGGAGGGAGCTCAGCAGAACCAGGACTCGGACGTCAGCTGAGAGGTGGCTGCTCTTGAGCTCGGCCAGGGAAAGGTCTGTGCAAGGTTGCAGTGTTGGAGTTCCTGAGGCTGGACTGGAGCCCTGCAGGGGTTCTTCCCAAAGCTGCTCCTTCAGAGGCCTGGAAGTCCCCAGAGCAGAGCATCTGCCCAGGGCGGTGCTTGCAGTGCTGTGACAGTGATCTACAGTCCATATGTGGTGGAGACACTCCAGGATTTCAGTCTTCAAACAGCACTGGTGATTACTAAATCACCTTACAGACTACCCACATGTCCCATTTAATTTTCTCTTTTATTTCAGAACCAGGCCACTTCCACACTCATCCTCCTCTGAACTGCAAAGCTCTCACTCCTGGGATCCCACAACATCTTCAGCAGCTCCTGCTCCTGGGGTTTGGCTGAACTCACTCCTGTCCCCTTCACCTCTAATTTTTTGGTCATTTTTCTTCCCCTCTCCCTCCCTGCAGCCGAGAGAGCAGCTGCCGTGGAAGCTGCAGAAGGCAGCAGCTTTCCATCAACTCTGACAGGAGCAGCGGGGCCCTGCTTCAGTTCCACCAGCAGATCCTTCCCCACACCCATGGCTGGAGGGATCCCCATCCAAGCACTGGGGAATGCACCCAACAGCTGCAGACAGGTCACTGGGAGGACACCTCGGGTCTGTGGGAGAGCCCAAGCACACAATCAGTGACAAGCAGGATTAGTGTCAGGTGACATTTCAGCTGCTGGTTTGGGGCACCCACAAAACCAGCTTTGTTCCCTGCACTGGGGCCAGCCTTGCCCTCCCTGAGGCACTGGGCTCCCTGTCCCATCCATCCCAGCATGGGGAACAGCCTCTCTCCAGGCAGGAGATGGAATAATCCCAGGGGAGGTGGAACATTGTCCCCATCCTCCTGCAGCTCAGCCTCCCTTGTAGGGCCACATATCCCAGCCATGCCTGGGCTCACCTGGCTGCTCTGGAAGAATGCTTCCATCTCCCTGGAAAGCCTTCGGTAGCTGTGATTCCTCTGGATGCCATTGGGAGGGAACTTCTCCTAGGATTCATTACACTTGGCTTTGCAGGAGAATGTCACCATCCTGCACGGCTGTGACAGGACATGAAGGGTGGGAAGTGTCCCCATGGGATGCTGAGGAGGGAGACAGGAGGAGGAAGAAACTGCAGAATACATCCATGAAAATTGTAGCACTGCATATCTTTACCCCCATTTAGCTGGAATTTCATGGCAGTAAGGGATGTGAATGTGATGGGCCACATTGTGACAGCCCCTGGCTGGCACTGGGGTGGGTCACAAGGCACAGCAAGAAGGTTCCCTGGGAGCCCAGTGCAAGAAGGAGCCCAGAACCCAGAGCTCTGTGTTCCCACCTGGAGAATCACCTGCCTTGGCCTACTGGCAGTGCTTTGTCTAATGCAGCACAAGGTGCCACTGATCTTGTGACACAGTACCAGCTCCTGGCTCAAGTTTGTGTCCACCTGGACCCCCAGGTCCTATTCTACAAATCCTACTCAACTGAAAGAGAGAGATTGGATGAGTGCACAGATCCTTCTGAGAATAAGCAGGATTTTGTGCCTCTTTAGAGAGTGCTGCCAGGGAAGAACTGTGTGGGTTTGTCCAGTGCTGCTGCAAGAGCAGCTTTGGAATCATGGAATCAGAGACTGGGTTGGGTTGGAAAGGACCTTAAATCTCACACAGTCCCTCAGAAAATATACAGAATCACAGACTGGTTTAGATTGGAAAGGACCTTAAAGCTCATTCCATTCCACCCCTGCCATGGCAGAGAGCCCTCCCACTGTCCCAGGCTGCTCCAGCCCCAGGGTCCAGCCTGGCCTTGGGCACTGCCAGGGATCCAGGGGCAGCCACAGCTGCTCTGGGCACCCTGGGCCAGGGCCTGCCCACCCTCCTAGGGAACAATTCCTGGATCCCAATATCCCATCCAGCCCTGCCCCCTTATCCTGTCATTCCATGCCCGTGTCCCCAGTGCCTCTCCAGCTCTCCTGGAGGCCCTTCAGATCTTAGAAGAGACTTTAGGCTTTCCCCAAGCCCTCTCTTCTTGAACAGTCCCAGCTCAGTCCTTTCTCCTGGGAGAGGTCCTCCATGCCTTGGATCATCTCCATGTTCTCCTCTGTTGCTCCAACAGCTCCATGTCCTTCCTGTGCTGGGGATTCCAGAGCTGGACACCCCAGGAACTGTAAGGGAAAGGAAGAGCTTTGAGCAATTCCAGAGGGACAGAGACACAAAAAGAGCAAATGGACTTAGACCAGCTTGTCCTCTTTAGACTAATTTGTTACGGAAGTATCTGAAATGCTGAAAGCTGGAAAGCTTCAACAAGCAAAAGCTGCTGCCAAGGCTTACGTTTTCCTGCAATGTTTGACCTTTAGCTCCAGAAGTCACAGAATTACATAAGATCCCTCATCTTTTTAAATAAAAATATTGTCATAACAGAGAAAGAGCCTTTCACAGAAAATTAAAGCATAAGCAAGGACCTGAAAACATGGAAATGGGAAAGGAAAGAAATCCCCAGAGTCTGTTCCCTGAAGGGACAAAACCCCATTAAAGCCAAATTTGTGATCTGGGTGACTGTGTCATGGGTTTCAATCATGTCATTGTTGGCACAGTGGATACCAGCAGCCCTGAGAGCTCCACACTTTAATCTGGAAGTTCAGTCTTTGAAACAAAGACATTTTTGCTCCATTTCATCTCTTTTCTTGTCTTTTATTCTTTTCTTCTCTTTCTCTTTTCTTCAAAAGTGTCCAAGGCCAGGGCTCAGAGCAGCCTGGTCCAAGGGAAGGAGTTCCTGCCCCTGGCACTGGATGAGCTTTAAGGTCCCTACCAACCGAAACCACTCTGTGATTCTATGATTTTATAATCACTGGATTAAATAAAACCTCAGAATGCCTGGGGGGGTGGGGGGAGGGGGGGGAATATTCTATATCCTCCCTTCTTTATGAGAAATGAGAGTGAGCCAAATAAATTATACCTGCCGCTAAAAAAATGATTTCAACTAATTGTAGAATGCCATCTCTTTTTTTTCCCCCTCTCAAAAAATCAGGTCATCAGCAAATGACAGCTCCAATTTTTCTCTTTGTAGTCACATTCCCAGCAGCTCTGGGGGGGGATGAAGAGCAGCAGGACCCACTTAACCCAGCCCAGCTCCTGGAGCTTTCCTGCCAACATCCACAGGCCCAGGCTGCTGCAGAGGCAGGAGAGAGGAAAAGGGGCTTTCATTGAAAGGTGGCACATTCACACACTGGAAAGGCCCCAGGAATGACCCCAGTGAGGTGCTGGGGTGATGATCCCAACACTTGGATCTTGGAGGTTGTAGTTCAGGAAAGTGAGGGCCGGGCAAGCTGGAATTTACCTCCTTCAAAACTGGAAGAAGATCAGCACCCAAATCGGAATTTCACTGCTTTGCAGCGCTCCTGCCCAGGTGGGCTCTCATCCCAGTGAGAGCCCCTGGCAGGGCCTGGCTGGGCCAGGGCAGGGAGGGGGGCACACCAGGGACCCTCGGGCATGGGCTCTGCTGGGGGCTTGGGAGCAGAGGTTGGCCAAGGCCCACCACTGACGAGCCATCACCGGGGCTGCCGAGCCCTCCAGCAGCCACAGCTGCAGGAGCTATAAAAAGCTCCAAAAACAGATCCATTTTGCCAACTAAAGATATTTTTGCAGCTCCAGCACTGGCCTGGGTCCCACAGCCTGTGGGGAGTCCCTCTCCACCTCCCCTCCCTGGCATGAGATGGGCACAAGCATTTCGGGCCCCAAAGCCAAGGCGAAGCTCTCCACATCTTTCCCTTGTCTGTGTGCAACACCCAGCTGGGGAAAAAAAGGATTTCTCCTTTGCTATTTTCCTTTTATTTAGAGAACGGCAGATCAGGATGGGGGATTAGAGTTGGAGTTAATCTTGGTTAGGATAACAAGTTTAGGACTGAGCTTTAATTAGAAATGGGTTACTTTGGAGGTTAAAATATACAATTAGGTTTTTCTTTGTGTCTGTAGGTTTAGATAAGTTTTAGGGTTATATCTATGGGGATGATTAAACTCAAGGACTTAGATTTTAAACTTCAAGAGATAATTGCCTTTGGGCTGGAATTAAATTCGAAATAATTTGAAGGATTAGGCTGGTATTAAGGTTAGATATGATTAACCATTGCATGATAATAGATTACTGTTAAATAGAATCTCAGGCTGATTTAGGAGTTCAGTTTGAATCTAATTATAATTAGGGCTATTATTTGGCATAGACACTGTGATTCCTGGTCAGGGCAGAGATAAGAATTTGCATTAGGGGCACTCTGCAGCTGCATTTCCACTTGCCCTTGATTTGGGACTCTCCATGAAGAGGGGAAGCAGAAATTTCTGTGATCCAGGAAACCCCAAATCCCTGATGCCACCAAGAGCAGCTTGGAGCTGTCCTGGCTGCAAGACTGCTTTGTTTGCAATCCCTATTTCTGTTTTATGGGCACAGGAAGGATAAACAGAGTATGGTTTTGTTTATAGCACATTGACACTTTTCCAGGTTTCCAGCCATTCAAAGCAAGGCAGGGGAAAGATCTGATCATTTAAATCTATTTTCCATTCTCTGCCTAAGCCTTTATGAATAAAACCAAAGATTTTTTATTTTTTTTTTAGAAATAACTCTCTTCCATATATAAATCCAACTTTTCTGTATTAAAAAAAAAAAAAAACCTTCTTGATGTTTAGTCAGTGCTGTTTTATTCAGTTGCAGTAAAAGCAGGGAAGAGAAGCCTCAGTCGGCTGTTTATTACCAGGGATGTTATTTTTTGTACTTTACAGGATGCATTTTCTGTCAGAATTTGTAAAATATTAATCAAACAAACAGAAAACAGTACAGAAACTACAACTTGAAATGAAGGTGATTTCACAGCAACACTAAATCCATAATGGCACATTCCCCATCTTTTTTCTGTCAGCTATGCCACCTAAATGCTTCATTTACAGGAGGTTTGCTTTTGTTTTGGTATTTCTTGACATTTTATTGTCTCGGTTTCATTGAAATGAGAACAAAGCAGAGAAACTCTCTGTGAATAACAATGTTAAGAAGCAATTAGCCAGTAGAAATCAAAATACACGATACTGCCGTTAGAGTGACAGCGCGGGAGCTGCACTTCAGAGGGGGCTGCTCAAACCCTGCACTCCTTGTCCTGCCTGGCAGCTTTGCCCCACACTCTGGGATGCCTGCAGCACAAGGAAAAAGGGAATTTGCTTCTTTTCCCATCTCCTCCTCCATGGCCAAGGGAAGGCTGACCATGCAGGGTGGTTTCCTCCAGGACCAGAGGCTCTCCCAGCCCTGGTCACCCCCTGTGACCCCAGGGCACACCTGGGACACCTCTGGGACTCTGGCTGGGAAAGCTGAGTCCTCCTCAGGCAAGCTGGATCCTTCTCTCTTGTTCTGGGCACAATGTGGGCCCCACTGACCCAGGATGAGCCTTGGGAGCTGCAATCTCATGACAGAAGAGTTTTGCAACCCTTGTTCCCATGACCAAGATTCCAATGTTTTCCACTCAGCTGCTTTTATTTAGCATATTTTTTTTTTTTAGCCATTAAATATTTTATACATTTTGATTTTTTCCATAGGAATGTGGGGTTGTCATAGCAAATCCCAGCCAACATTCTGATTTTGGGGAAGGATTTCCAAACCTTTGCTGAGTGCTGAAGGCACCTCTGAATCATATTGAATTTTGAAAATATTTGTTATGTTTTTGCTTCTGCAGGGATTTCCTGTCTTTAGCATATAGAGTAATACTTCTTCGTTAAGGTTTTCAAGATCTCCATTAATTCTCCCTTTGATATTTGCTAAAAGGGCCTCAACAACTGCTGCATTTTACATTTTTCAGAAAGAAATAGATTGGGATTGACGTCACAGACCATATTTGGGCTGCATTAAAAGCTGGATCTTGTCTGACAGATGCTTTTTATAGATTAAAAATATTTGTGGTCTAAGGATGTATTTACATGGTCTTCAGGAAATTCTGGCAGATTTTTATACCAAAACAATGGCTGCATTTTTCTTTCTAATTCAGACCAATTTTACCCAGCTGGAGCTGCTGCCCTGGCTCTTCTTCATTTGTGGGTTTTGATCTTGCACTGAATAGCTGCACTTAATCAGATACCCCACTTCGATCAGCTCTTCAGTCCACAAGCATCCAAATCTCCCTTGCCTTGGATACTCAAGGGAAGAACTTCGCTCCTCCTATAGGACTATCCTTTTACTGAAAATCACCCCCAGTCTGAAAAATCCATTAGGAACCAAATTTCTTGTGGGCCTTGCCCTGATTTATGCCTTGGCATCTCCTGATGGTTCACAGGAATGGGATGGAGGAGGCAGGAGGGTGGGGAGGTGCTTGGAAATCACCCCCTGGGCTTATTCTTTGTCTTTACTCTAGATCTCCAGTGAATTGTATCAAAGCAATTTTGACATTGGAAAATGTCCAGTATCAGTAAAATTCACAAATAACTGCACTTTTCCTTCTCAGCTTTGACCAGTGGTGCTGAGGATTTACCCCAAAAAGCTGCTGGGGTGACCAAAATCACCAATGATTTGTGTTCTTCCCCAGGAAACTGTTGCTGGCACCATGACTGTGATGGTGTTTGTTTCCTTCTCAGCTCCTGGTTTTACAGACTCTGAACCTTAAATACATATATATATATATATATATATATTTGTTTGTTTGTACTNGATGGGATGGGATGGGATGGGATGGGATGGGATGGGATGGGATGGGATGGGCCAGAAACCTCTAGTAAGGAATGGATGAAAAGCAGAAAAATTCCAGAAATGGTGGGAAAGGCAGGAAGTGTGTTGGGTAGAACTGAGCCAAGTAGAAAACAAAGGGGGCAGAGCTGAGCCTGCCCCCTTAGGAGGAGCTTCACTCTGGCCTGAATTATCTAAAGGGTCTTTTCCTTTGAGAACTCCAAAAAACCGCTGGAGTCATTTGACGTAATCTGTTGGAACAAGAGACATTCCAGAAATAGTTTTCCAAAAGGAAAATACTAAGTTCGTGCAACTTTTTCTTAACTCGGTTATGCAGCTGGGGGAGAATTTTCAGAGCAGCCCCAGGGGGAGCATCACTAACATCAGGCTGGTTTGTTGCCACACAAAGCTTTTCCTGGTTCTATTTCTGTTCTTTACTCCAAGTGGAATCCATTCCTGGGGGTGGGGGGGAAAGGCAAGATCATGTTTATTTTATGCAAAAAGCAATCTTTTTTTATTTTACCAAAACAGCCCACTGGAACAGGACAGGGTCGTTTCTGACATTTTTTCTTGGTACTGTTCAACATTTGACCCAGTGCTGTCATGGGGCAGAGATGGCAGGGCTGAGGGAGAGGGACACAATGAGGTGGATTCTACCCTTGGCCCCGATCCTGGTGTCAATTCCTGCCACAGAGTTCAGACCCAGAGTGAAAAGCCATAATTTTTCAGGGATGAGCCACCTCCCCAGGAGCACAAGGGAATCCCAAGCCCTGTTTTCTTTCTCCAAGCCCCTCTATTTTTTGAGAATTCACACATCATACCCAGCAGATCTTTGGAGAGGAAACCTGTGTTTAATACAGTCAGCTGAATATTTTTAGAGAAATCTGAGGGCTTCTCTGCCCTTCTGGTCCAACAACGACTTGTGCAGAGTTCAGTGTGGGTGAAAATAACCTGGAGATGGAGGAATGGGCTCTTTGGCTCTGTTTCCACTGGCCAGGGGCTTCTTATCCCAGGAGATCTGTGCCCAAACTCTGCGTTCTCTAGTCTCCCCCCATCTCCTCCAACAGATTTTCTTCTCACCAGTCTCAGAGGGCTCCTGGAAATTTTTAGAGGACACTTTTCTCCAGGCTACTCCGAAGGGGAAGCAGGCCACTCCTGAAATAGAGTTGACCTGGGTGGGAAATTAGAGTGGGGCTCATGGTGTTCTCACAGTAGGAGACAAGGGCTGGCATTTGTCCAGCACTGATCCCCAGGGTGCTCTGCCAGGCACTGGCCAGTTGTGCGGACTCATGGATCAAAATGCCAAGAGCAGGAAAATTCAGAGTGACCCTTTACTGCAAGAACCTTGTAGTGTCCTTGTAGACCTATCACAGGTCTTGCTGCTCATTCCACACCCGGCCCAGGAAGGCAAGAGAAAGCAGAAAACCCAAGGATGTCACCTCCCCAGCACAGAGAATCCCAGAGTCCANATATATATATATTTGTTTGTTTGTACTTACACACATATATTTTTTTATTTTACATAAATATATAAGGATATTAATATATAGATATATTTAATTATGTGTAAAAGAAGATACGGCAGCAG
>VWZN01000667.1:8038-21416 GCA_013396955.1 Regulus satrapa | reverse complement strand
GAGCTAAAAATCTCCAACAATGTCGCTCCAAAGAAACACCCAAGCCTCAGAGAGCAACAACTCTGCTGTCAAGCTGGCTCCTGCTTGAGCAGAACATCAACCCCATGTGCTCTGTGAAAGTCTCGCTGGTGCTGGCAGCAGCAGGAGCAGCCCATGGGGCTGGGTGTTTGCTCATCTCTTCTAGACTGTGCTGTAGAGTTCTCCACTGGGCCATGGAGCTGATGGCACATTGGTGTAGATCTGCTCCTGCTGTGGCACAGGCTTCTGCACTCTGGCATATAACACCTCTTTTTCCTCTTCCAAAGGCTGGGAAAAGAGAGAGTTAAACAAGAAACATCCTTTGCAGGGCTGCACCATGAAAATGCTGTCTGCTAGAACCTCTCTGTGTTGTTTTAAGCACCCAAGAGCAGCTACAGGGACCGAAGAAGAAACCCACATTTGCCAGAGTCACTTGCACCCCAGTTTGGCACTTCCCTTTGCAGCCCTCTCCTTCCCCACCCAGCCCATCCTGCTGCCCATTCTGTCACCCATCCACTCCAGCTTTAGTCCCACTGCCTCTAGCTTGGCAGTGCTTGGCATCCTCCTTCTTACCTGTGCACTCTGCCTGACCTCTACGTACTCCATTGCGGGTGTCTCCAGGCGGCGGAAAGCCTCAGCATTGCTGTACTCGCTCTCAGCCACACGTGTGCCATGGTTAATGTCCGCATAGTTCAAGGCCTCTGCTCTCTGATGGAGAAGGGTGAGCTCATACCCTGCTGCCACTCCCTGCCTGCATCCACAGGGGTGGAATATCTCCCACCCTGATGCCTGTCCTGATGGGTGCTGAGATGGTTGCAGGGCCACTGGGTAGAAATAAAAAATGAAGCAAGCTATGGCTCAAAATTCCCCAGGGGAATTCTAGTGACAACAGCCCCTCCTCAACAGCTAGCAAAAAATATCAGAAAATACTTTCCAAGCAGTAAGCTTGGAAGGAGCATCTGCCCTGCAGCCACTTCAGGTGTGTCTGGCTGCAGGTTCCCAAGGCTGCTCCACCCATAGAAGCAGCTCCTATGCTTGGAGAGGCTGGGAGAGAAATCTTTCAGCTCAATCCTAAATTCCTTTCCAAGGAATATTCTGTGACAGTCGCACAAAGTCCCTGGTTGTGTCTTTCTGTTGGTGAACAGAGCCCAAAGAATCCATCCCAGCCTAAAGTGCCATGAACCCAGCTGAAAGCAGCAGCTCTGGCAGCTCGGGGTGCAGTGTTTCCCCTCTCCATGAGAACTTGGGGCACAGAACTGCGAGAACACATGAGATTTTCCTTACTGTAGGTGACATGCTGTGAGTCCTGTCCATCTCTATGGCTGCACCGGAAAGGGCTGGCTGAAGCATGGAGGTGGCTGGACATGAGTGAAAACAGAGGAAAAGGAACATACTGAGAAACTGCACTGCCACTGCAAATCTTTCAATAAAGCAGGACAGGAACTCCATGAGCCATCTAAACTGGAGCCAGACTCCCCCTGCCAGCTGGCAATGTTCCCTCCTGTCCCTCCCTATCCTTCACACTTGCCTTAAACTTTGCATCAAGCCTAGTGTAAGCCTGGCCCATGCAAGTGAGCCCATCTGGAGAAGCTGATGGTGCCCAAACTCAAGCAAATTCTGTGCCCAGCAGCACCCACCCAAGGGCTGTCATTCCCTGCTCCCAGAGGACAACACCCATGGGATAACACCCATGGATGCTCCCACTGTTCCCTTGAGGGAAGAAGACCTCCTTGGTGGAGGAATTGAGGAACTGGATGGATCAGGAAGGGAATGGGAAAGGAAAAAAAGACAGAGGGAAAAACAAGGGAAGCAGAGCAGGCTCTGTTACAGAAACACTATGAGTGTGGCACTGACAACATCACTCACCCTTCTTCTTCCTGGAGAGTATTACCAGAACACCAGCAGCTACTGCAAGCAAAAGAAGAACCACAATGATGGCTGGAGTGAGGATGTGCTCAACCATGTTCAAACTGCAAGAAAACAAGAGTTTATTTTGCTACATTTCTCAGGATGGACCAGCATGGAGCAGGGTGGCAGGAGGCAGCTGTGGGTGACACAGGAAGTAGCTGTGTGTGGTGGGGCTTGCCCATCAGCAGGCATGGGATGGTCAGGCTGCCAGCTGGGCACGGAGCAGAGCAAACCAAAAACTGAAGAAGCTAAATGATGTGTGGGTCTAAGAGCCACTGTGTCTTCAGTGATTTAAGGATGGGTTCCTGCATTTGGTCTGGTTTAACTCCACTCTTTGTTAACCTTGTTTGTAATGGGCAAGCAGGAAAAGTCACTGAGCTGGCACATCCTTGAGTGCTGATGGGGAGTCTCAGATTTATCTGCTGCTGGCATCACCTCCCCCAGGCAGGAGAAAAGGGGAGAAGATCTAACACTCTGGTTTCGTGCTTTTTCTCTGCTGAGCTGTGTGTGTCTACGAAGAACAGGACCCTGGGCAACACTTGGCTTCCCACAAATGGTCTCACTGAGTTTTGGGGAAGGAAATAGGGTCAGTGTTGCAGGCAGAAACCAGTTCTCCCATGTGACTAGAGGCACTGCAACTGCTGTAATAGAATTAGAGAATGATTTGGGCCAGAAAGGACCTTAAAGATCATCCAGTTTCAAACCTCTGCTATGGGAAGGGACACCTTCCACTAGGCCACGTGGCTCTGAGCCCCACCCAACCTGGCCTTCAACACCTCCAGGGATGGGACATCCACAGTGTCTCTGGGCAACCTGTGTCAGGATCTCACCACCCTCAAAAAGAAGAATTTTTCCATGTGGAGTGGTTTCTAAAGGCAAAACCAGGAGGTCTAGATCCTTAAGGGAGGTGTGAAGAGCCCAAAGGTTGCAGGGCTCCAGCTATACCAGGGAGCTCATGGAGGAATATGGCTGCTGTAGGCAGGAGCTGCTACTCACAGTTGAGGGGCAGAGGGATTTGATATTGATTGTACAATTTCCTCCTGGGAAACAGTCTGTGCATGGCCTGTTACAGAATAGGATGTGGTGGTGGTGTAGGTCGATGATGGGAGGGTGGAAGAAGCTGTAACAAAAAGAAGAGAGGCTTGGTTGGATCTCTGTGGGGAAAAATGATGTGGGTTTTGCAGTGAGACAGAAATGACCTATGTGCTGTCACAGCAGGGGAAGTTGGGTCCCCTCTGCTGCATCCAGAGGACACATCTTGAGATCAGAGTACTGTAAGACTCTTCCCCTGTCCATGAGACTTATCACAGTCTCAGTGCCCCCCAAAACATGCATAAAACAGATTCACTCTGCAGGAAGAGGGTCTGGGTACCATATGCCCAGTTTAGTACTGACACAACACCATATATATTGTCCTGCTAGGTGGGCTGATCCCTGGCAAGGCAATGGAGAGGGATGGTTCCTAAGCCCAGAAGGGCTCAGAGGTGCTGCCTGTCCCAGGTGGGAAATGGGGCAGCACAGTGCAGTAAGGAACTCCCCAGTACTATACAGTAAGGCAAGGAGGGCACAGAAAAGGCCAGCAAGAGCTAATGAGGAAGAAAATTGGACACAGGGAGCTTAATGCACCTCAGTAATGGAGATGGCTGATGCTGAGGTGCCAAGAAGGGACTCTGGAGAGAACTGAGAATAGAGAATGAGTGATGGCGGCACCTACTCCACTCACCGTGGGGCTGTCCCACCTGCATGGGCACCCATCAGCTCCAGGCTACCCCCATTGCAGCCCCTGCTCCAAGCAGCTGGAGTGGGACACATCCATGCTGGCCCTGGGGCACCTGCAACCCTCAATTACTGACCTGGGTACGTGATCACCGTCACAGCAGCACTCTCATCATATGACAATATTCCCGTTCGCACCCCACAGAGGAAGGTGCCTGTGTCCTCCTTGGACAGACGATCCACAGTCACTGTGAATGCTCGCTGTGTGCGGTTGTCCTGGATGGAGAACCGGCCCCGCAGCACCTCGGGCTCCGACTCCGAGGTGATGACTATTTCCTTACCACAGGTACGAAAACCTGTACCCGGTTCACACCAGAATTTCGGCAACTTCTCCCGGCCCGGCTGGTACGTACAGGTGAACGACAGGGAATCCCCCAGGAATCCACTCACGATTTCGGGCCCGTTCACTGCCCCGTAGCCTGTGAAGACACATGGAGCCGCGGGAGTGCTGCCGCCGCACCGGCAACTCTCGCCCGACGGGGCTCCAGAGCAGCCTTACCTGCCAGCAGCGCCCCGGCCAGCACAGACAGGAGCCGCATGGCCGCTCCGGAACGCCGGGGCCCAGCGTGCTGCCGTTCCCGATTCCTCTCGGCGGAGCCGGCCCGCCCCCGGGGCCGCCCCTGCGGCACGGTCACCCCGTTGGGGCGGAGCACGGTGATCCCCGGGGCTGGGACAGCGGGGGCCGCCGAAGAGACGAGCGGAGGGGGGCACGGGAGAGTTTGTTGGAGCCGGCGGGCGAAGCAGGAAAGGCCTGGAGATGCTGCCCTCCCCCTGTCCGCGCCGTCGGGACTGGGTCACCGGGGCCGCGGGGTCCCGGCGGGGGCTTATCGACCCCGCAGGCTGACCCAGAGCACGGCCACGCTCATGGTCAGCAGCGCCAGCGGCTGCAGCCCAGCCAGCACTACGAAGTAGCGGAAAGTGCTGCCCGTCTCCTGAGGGGCGTCGGGGTTGCAGATGCGGAGGAAGGATGGATGCAGAGGGCGCCAGACGGGCACCGTGCTCCTGTCACGCACCCGGTGGAACCTCATTCCGCAGTCTGACCCCGGCCCCCCACGCGGGGGTCACTGTCGGTATGGGGAAAACGCGCAAGGACCGACCTGGGGTTAGGATCACCTCCACATCAGCGTTCTCATGTAACGGGAAAAATCCCTTTTGCACCCCGCAGCGGAAAGTGCGCACATCCTCCTTGTCCAGACGCTCCGCAGTCACTCGGAATGCCTGGTGCACGCAGCTGTCCAGAATGGAGAACCGGCCCTGCCGCACCTCGGGCTGCAATTTCGGGGTGCTGACGGTGCAAGCGGCACAGGTAACGTTAGTGCGTGTATTTGGTTTGCACCAGCATTTCGGCAACGTCTCCCTGGCGGGCTGGTACGTGCAGGTGACCGACAGGGCTTCCCTCAGGAACCCTGCACGGTGCCGAGCCCCGTCACTGCCCCGGAGCCTGTGGAGACACACGGACTCGAGGGAACGCTGCTGCCGCACCGGCACTCCCACTTCTCGTAGATCCAGAGTGGCGTTCCAGCCCCGACGGTCCGCCCAGCCCTGCCCTGGCAGCGGTGCCGAGGCCAGCGCCATGTACTACATGTATGCCACGGGGCAGCCCTTGCTGCTCCTCTTCATTCTGTCTCTGGGGCTTTGCTTTCTCTTTTGCCTCTCGTACCACCTCCATTACTGCTGGAGGTTCAGCAAGATCATAGTTTTATTTATTTCTTAGAGTTTTGGCTTTCTCCTGATCACTGAGATTACTTGCTGTGCACTGTCCCCTGTGCCCTTCCCCAGCGTCTCTCTTTTCTTCCTCCAGCATGGCCCCTATGTCAGGACACAGCCTGCCTCTTGCTGCCACACTGTCCAGCCCCCCTGGACAGGCAGGGCACCCAGCAGGAGAGGTAGCTCAGCACAGGGACCACCTGAACCCCAGACAATCCTCCAGGCTGGGCAGTCATCCTGCATGGTCAGCTTGTCCTTCTCAGGGGAATGAAATGGGTAACCCCAGTGCGGCTGGACAGAAGCACCCACTTCTCTTGCCAGCACATCACCCCAGGCTATTTCCAGCACAGCCCCTCTGTGGCTCAGGAGCCCCATGTTCTGATCAGGTCACTTCAGGCCTCCCCATGTCCCCAGTCCCTGAAGTTGCTGAGTGGGAGCAGAGTTGTGGAAGGACACTCTTCCCTGATTATTGCTCAGCTGGAGATGGGCATTTGGTGGATCGGCAGAGGTGACAGGGCTGAGGCTTCTAGGGCTGAGGGCTCCTCTCTCCATGAGGAAGCTCAGCTCGGCCGTGGTGGAGAGCCTGCACAGCCCCTGTGACCCCATGTCCACACCCAGCCACAGTGCAGCATGTCCGCACACAGGTATGTGCATTAGCATTAGCTGCCACGGGCATCCAGTGCTGGCAGCTGAAGGAAGAAGCAGGCAGACAGACAGACAAGCATACAAGGCCCTGCAGGACACCCAGCCTTTAATGCAAAATTGTCTTCAGACTGTCAACAGACTGTAACTGTGACTCAACAGGCTCTCTGCACCCCAAACCCTTCCCTCTCCAGTGCAGGGGCTGCCAGGAGAGGCCGGGGCTTTCCAGGGGCAGAAGTACCCAGAGCCAAGCACCTTCCAGCACGGGGAGTCCGTGAGGGGTGGTATGGCTCCAGGAGGGTGGGGGCCAGGGGGGCAGTAGAACATCCCTGCGGCTCCGAGATGGTTGGGATGGGTGGGCAGCCCTGTGCCCTGGTGCTGCTGGTTGCCTCCAAGAGCTGCAGGTTTTCCTCAGCATGGCTCCTGCACCAGCTCCTCACCCAGGCTGTCCCACAAACCATGGCCAGTGCCATGGGCACCTTAATGCTAAGCAGAAGCAGCAAGTGAATGACACTGAGCTGGGACCTGTGTAGGAGAAAGGAGTTTATGCTAGAGCTTTAGTAGGGTCTGGGAAATGAGGATGGGGACTGGGGCATTTGCATGTCTGCCAGCTGCCCTACTTGCCCCCAGGATGCTGCTTGGGGATTCAAAGCTGGGAGATACATGCATGGGAAAAGAAGGTTTGGCCAGAGGATGCTGTTGGGGGCTTGCCCAGATCCCAAGTCCTGACTCACACCTGAGCACTGGAGGCTCCCCACAGCCCCTGGGGCACAGAGTGTTGGTGGTCAACAGGCTCATGTTGCTGTCCTCAGTTGTGTTTGAAACAGCTGGCAGAGAAAACAGAGTAAGAGCAAAGTGGAGACCCCCCCACACCCCCTGTCTTGCACCCTGCACAGAACACTTCAGCAATGAAGGTGCAGAGGGTGGATATGGAGGAATCTGGGCAATGCCCTGAGGACTGCAGAAGAGGAAGAGAAAAAGTTGCAAGTTTAATACCACCTTTGCTTCTGTTTTACCTGCAGAGACCATCACCTTGGTGCTGTGCCACCACTTGATCCCCAGTTTCCTCTTCACCCCACAAGAGTACTGGCCTGCATCCCCTGGTGTGACACTGCTCAGTGTCACTGTGAATGAATTTGCTGTGTGGTTGTCCCTGATAGACACCCTGCCCCGCGTCACTGTCACCTCTGAGCCATAGGTTTGGATGATGTAGGTCAAGCAAAACCAGAGGGAGTTTTTGCGGCACCAGTACTTGGAGTTGAGCTTGTAGCGTGGCTTGTAGCTGCAGGACACTGCCAGTGAGCTTCCCTCCTCGACTGTCACCTGCTTGGGGCCTGTCACTGCCTGGCCACCTGCAAGCAACAGAGAGAGGTGCTGTAAACCCATCTTGGCATCCCTCAGGGAACCATGAGGGATCCAAGCCCAGGTTTCTTGGGGGTACAGCCCAAGGAATGCTGTGCCTGTGCACACACTATGCTGGTGAGCAGTGGTAAGGTGAGATGTCCCCAGTTGTTAAAAAAAGAGCCCTCATCAAGAGTGTAAGTTAGTAAGAGAGTGAAAAGCCATATTCCCAGGGTTCATATGGCAGGGAACAAGCAAATCTCAGAGACTATACCCTGTAACTGCCAGAGGAAAAGTGTGGGATCAGCTTGTCTGTTGCCATGACCAGAGTGAGCTTCCTGGTCTGCCTCAGCCCCAGCCTCTCCACAGCTCTGCCACAACCCCTGATATAGATTTGCCTGACCTGTGCTCATGGCTCTTGTGAGGAACAGGGTCCAAACCAAGAAAATCCTCATTTTCCAGCTTCTTCTGAAGAAGAACTCCTGAGGTGGAATTTTCCCTGAGATTTTGCACAAAAAATCCTTCAGGATGAAGCCAGCACATGGATGTCCTAGGAGTTTTCCAAGCTGTCTTCTCCTGCCACTTCTTTGGGAAGTGCTTACCCACAGACCCTGGGTGTCTTCTTTTTAAGACAGTTGCCTCCTCCCCTTCACCCAGGGCTCATGACTCACCCTGGGGTGTTCAATGACTGAGATTCTGCTTTTTCTCTGAAATAGTCACTGGGTTCCCAGGAAAATGCCAAAATGCAGCAGGTTCCTTGAACCACGATGCCCATCCAGCAGGGACCAAAGACCTTTCCCCTGCATAGAGCCCAAAGGCTTTGGGGGAGTTTTGAGAGGGCCTGGCCAGAGCAGGAATGCAGGAACTGGCGTAGAGTGAGTGCAGCAACTCCTGTTGATGGACTGGTTGGGATACCAGGTTGCCTTCTCAGTTCTGATGGATTGGATGATGGGCTGTGATGATGGATAGCCATCTAACCCCCTGCACCACTGCTCCCAGGCTCCAGGGTGGACTGCCAGCTTGAACTGGGCTGCTTTTGTTTGTCTTATCAAGCAGAACTGTCTAATTTCCTCCCCAAACCACTTTTTTTTTCCTTTGGCACAGCTGTGGGGTTTTTAGTGACAGTGCGATTTTTTCCCAGAAATAAATGCTTCCACTAAAAGTTCCAGAAACTTAAATACACAGATCAAAGCTGCTTCCCTGGTTTTCTTCCAACATACCCCTTCAAAAGAGTAGAAAGCACAAACCTCCTGAATCCCCTTCCTTCTCAATGCCTTGTCATGGCAAGAGGTAGCTCTGTGTTTTCGTTTGGGTCACTGAGTAACTCCTTCCTTCCCAACTGACTGGTTGTGAACCAAAATGCTGTAAGTAACAGCAAGATCTGAATCAAAAAAGTGGCTGGATATGGCAAACCTGCTTTGTGCTGAGAAGCTTCCCACTCCAGCCATCTCATCTTCCTTGGGGATGCATCCCTGCCACTGCCTGGAAAATCACAGTGCATCCTTCCCACCCTTCCCTTGGAGTGGAAGAATTGGAGTGCAAAGCAGAGAGGAGGGTTGGAAGCAGTGGCTCAGAGGTGGAGGCTCTGGATGGAGTGCGTACAGGGAAGGTGCCCACGAAGGTATTTGCTGCATGAGGATTTCGGAGACAGCTCAGTTACGTGAAAGCAGACAGAAGTACTCTTCTGAAGAGCCCCTTTGGTTGTGTTGCTGGGGAATTTTTCAAACCACATCCAATGCTATGTCATTGCTATAACATCATCATCAGATGTGAGGTGTCATTTCCCTATTTCCCAGGTTTGGGTCCTGGGCAGGATTAGCAGCTGCCCAGTCCAGTGCAGGGGCTGGGACCCCCAGCACAGACTGAGGCCACTTTCTCCCCATCACTGGAGAGATGTGTGTTCATCCCCAGGACTGTGTTATACCCCAGAGAGCTCCTGACTGTCAGTGGCTGAAGGAAGATCTCCTTCCACCCCCTGAGGGTACAGCAGTGATTTACCACAACCCAACATCAGCACTTTGACTCCCACAAGGAGTTTTATTTCTCCTCTCACCTCTTATGTGAAGGGGCCCTGGCTGAGTGGAACACTGTCCAGGGGCTGTCAATGAGGGGTTTGCAAAGAGGATGGCTCCAGCTCAGTGCCTCAGCCCCAAACAAACAGCAGTGTGTGAACATCCTCCTGGAGCAGAAGGTCAAGATGAACGCAGGCAGGAATGAGGAACCCTAGAGTGCTGACACAGAAGTCTGCCACGGGAATATCTGTGATGTTTATCCCAGTTAAAGTGAGTCATTTGAAAGGGGAAACCAGAAAGGGAGTAGAGCAATTCAGGCACAAATCAGTGCAACAGAGTGTTGCACACAGAGAGGAATCACTCTGCCTAAAGTGGGGAGAACCCTGCAAGAGAACCCCCCAACACCCTCCAGCCAGGGCATGGGTGCTGAGGTGCCCCAGAAGCCTGGGGGAAATGGATAAACATTGCCCCCTTCACAGGGCAAGGGAAGGCACTCTACTCTGAACCAGCATCTCTGGGGGGCTGTGGCAGGATCCTGCAAGCCAAGACCTCTCTCTTTTGGTAGAAAGAGGCCCAGAAGGCACAAGGCAAGGCTGCTCTGTGAGAGAATAAGCATTGTTGGAAAGCTTCTCAGGAATCCCGCTGATGCACCCTGACAGGAGCACATCAATTTGCCTTTTCATCTGTGCTGCACGTGGGGCTGGAGCGAGCACCCTCACAAGGCTCGGTGGTTGCATCAGCGAGCAAAGTGTGTTTGTTAGAGCCCACTGTGATGTGGTGTGGGCATGGCACGGGGGATGAGATGAGCTGACACCTGCGCCCCTGCAGCCCTGCCTGCCCCTGTCCCTGCCGAGCAGCAGGACACTGCCTGACACCATCAGATGATGCTTTTGTTCTAGTTCTGCTAGATTGTGAATCTGGGTTTGTTCTCTGGTGCTGGTTCTAAGAAAAAGTCTCAAAGCCTTCCTGAGACAGGCAGTAACCGGTGTGTACATCTCCTTGGTTCAGGGCCCGGCAAGAACAGATCTTCCCCAGTTCTCATCCCACTGTATTATCCCCTACCACAGATGAGCCTTTCCAGAGTCCTGTCCTGTCTGGACTTCAATAATAATTCCAATCCCTGATTCTGTTATTTAATTTAGGGCCTTTGAAAAATAATCAAGTCATTTCATTCTGTTCTTCACGGGGAGATTTAACAAGTTTGGTAAAATTGCCCTTAGGAGATAAGGCTGAGTATAATAATGTAGCTCCTTTGGTGCCAACTGACTGAGCAGGCACTGTCTGATCTCTCCTTTCCGCTGCCATCTCAGATAACCAAGATAAATTCGGATCGTTCTCAGATCTCCCGATTTAGCAAAGCCAGTACAAGTGGCAAAACAGACACAACTTTGTGGTGGTGGTGGAGGATTCACTCTTGCTCCACCTGAGACTGGACTTAGCCAGGAAGAGCCAAGGCAGGGGTTACTTGATGCAAAGAAATTAAGAATCCATACTCGGTTGATTCAGAGGATGAAATTCTGATTCCTTCCTAGCTCATGAGGAAGGAATGACCTCAGCAAGGCTCCAGTTTCCCCCAGATGTGTTGTACAGGCAATCCAGGGAGATACTACAGCAGTTAATGGCATTGGGCAGAAGAGGACAAGCAGGAGCAGACTAGGAGTACAGTAAAGCAGAAACTCTTGAGCTGGATTTAAATCTTCCCCTGTTAGAGTTGTACTTCTCAAGGCAAATACACAAGTAATTAAGCTACCAGAGATATAGCCTGTGAGCAAGCACACCAAATAATGGATCTAAATTTCAGGTTCATTTGGAATGACTCCTGCCGTTTAGAGGTAATTTCCTTTTATTTCATTGCTCTGCACTAGTTTCAGCTGGTCAGCACTTGGTCAGAGCTATAAACTGTTCACTAGCTGCCAAAAACCTCTGCTGGGTCTGGGGGAGGCTGGTAGAGCAAGTGGTTTGCTCTGGATGATGGGGAAGTACATTCTTTGGGTGAAGGAAGGCAGTGATGCAGGCGTTAGGCTCCTGGGCTCTGATAAATCTGCTGTTATTGCTTATCTACAATGGGTCTGATCCTCCAGCATGATAAAGTGGGATAAAGCCCTTAGAGCAGGGCCAGGGCATGCTGGTGCCTGTGTTTTGCCAGAAAACCATGTTGTCTCATTAGACTGTGTTACATTTAGAGATATGATAGACAGGAAAATGGCCTTCTTCTGGAGTGAGGTTAAACCTGTGGGGCTGAGTGTGTCTCTGGTGCAACACGAGTGCTTGTAGAGGGAATGGACAACTTGACTCTGTGAGGCTCTTCAGTCAGCAGCAGCTCCTCCCTGCTCTCCTTTGTGATTCAGGGTAGTTAACAAATGTTGTTTGAGCTAAAAAGTCAGAGAATGTTCTCTGAGCCCCAGAGCTTCTCCTGCAGCGGGGACCTACCAGAAATTCCCACCCAGGAATAAGCAGACCTGGAGCCTCAGACCCAATGAGATGTTGGGGCCTTACTCGCCTCTTCACCCCCACCTTCCAGGAGAGGTTTGTCTGAGTACCTGCCCACCCTGGTGCCCCGGGCAGAGCCATGCAGTCCCTGCAGCAGATCTCGGTCTCTGGGGTCTGTGGAGCCCAGCAGACAGCTTGGGTAAGGCAGCACCCCCCTTTCCTCCTCTCTGAGAAGGCTGAGCATGCACTCAGGATGGTGGCATGAAGCCTCCATTCCCAATGGGCCATGACAGCACTGGGACATGCACAGGAGGGATTGTGCTGACATTCATGGGAGTTTCTTGATGTGTTTAAGTGTTGTCCTGGCTTTGTTGAAACCCCTCTGAAGTTTGCTGCTCTCTTCTTCTTGGCCTTGCCTGCTGTAGGGTGTGTGCACTATGTTGAACCACTTGTTAATTTTCTGCTCCCGACATGAGGGCTTGTGATATAATTTACTTTTGTGCTGTTGATTGCCTTCCAGTGCATGAGGCCATGGTCTGGGTTGGGTTGGGCTTTTTGGCCTCAGGCAAGCCTGAGCCACACTATTGTTTTTTTATGTTTTTTCTGACTGTTTTTTCTGAGTCTAATCATCTGACCCAGAACTGCAGAGGGATCTCTGCAGTCAGAGGAAATAATGGGCAGATATAATTAGCAATGTCAGGCCCAGGCAGTCAAACAGCAATCGGATGGGTGCAGATGGCTCTTGGAAGCATGGTCTGTTCCTCTGCCTTGGGGCCATCTGCTGGTCTGGAAGGAGGAAACTGGAGACTGAATCGAGTCTCTCTTAAATAAACTTCTAAGTAAAGATTAATTTATCCAGTGTAATTAATAACATCAGACTGCTCTAAAGGGAGTTGTAAAGAAAAGAATCTCAATGAGATATTGACCATCACCTTCAGGTTTAGGCACAACTTCTTCCTGTTTCTAATAACATTTTTTTTCTACTCTAAGCAGGGTCCTAACTGGGCTCTGTATATGCAGTGGGATCCCAAGTGGGCCAGCCAGGGTAAATCAGGTTCAGCCCCAGTTTGGTAAAGAAGCTGAAATGGCCAGGCTAGCAAGGGCTGCCACCCCTCCCCAGGGTGATGTGCCGGTGACCACGTAGCTCTGTGGCTTCATCCCTGTCCGTGGGGTCTGTGGGCTGGTGTCTGGAGGGGTCAGCCAGAGCAGCCTCGGTGAGGGCATGAGGCTTTTTTCTTAAGTGCCAACGAACCTGCTGTGGCTTCAGGCTGGAGCAGAACAGCGGAGCAGGCTCCATGCTCTCAGCTCGGCACTGATCGCAGTAGGAAAATCTCTTTGCCAGGGCTGGCCATACCCCGTGGGCGCCTCCCGCAGCGGAGAGAAGAAGGCCAGCGACTCCCGTCGGCGGCGGCACGGACCCCCGCGCTCTGCCGAGTCGGGGGGCTCTATCACGGCGGACAGAGACGGGGACGTGGGGAGGGATCAGCGACTGTGCGGAGAGTCCGGCGGGTCTGGGGGGCGCTCCCACTACCTCCCCGCCCCCG
>VWZN01000621.1:9540-21981 GCA_013396955.1 Regulus satrapa | reverse complement strand
AAAAAAAAAAAAAAAAAACCAAAAAAACAGGGATAAAACATAGCATACAAAATATGAGACATCTGGCACATTCAGCTGCCAAGAAACAAAGTTCTGAAAATTCAGATAAGGCATGGAGCAGTAATCCCAGTTTTTTGAACTTACCTTGCGAAATTCCATGAAATAGTACTGTTTCACCAAATGATACTGAATCAGTTTTTCTTCTCAAAATTGTTCCTTATAATACTTTTAGTATACCTTCACGATTCAAGGCCATTGTTTTTATTAAGCGTCTACATATCACCAGGTATTTGTAGAACCTCACATAAAAGGAAGGGCAGGAGGACATGCCCGGCACAGTTTAGTTTCCCTTTGAGCATACCCACATGAAGAACAATGAAGGTGCTGACAGACAAAGAGGCGTCTCCTTGATTCCACTTACCACTGGCTGGTTGCAAAGGTACCGGCAGAGTTCTCCAATGTACTGGATGACAGTCACATTGTACCTCCTGCAGTCGCTCCAAAACTGACTGGCCGAGAACTTCTTTTTCAACACACAGGTTGCGCCTTTACGGAAACAGCAAGGGAAATGAAATTAAGCAGTTGCTCTGTGTGGCAGCTTAGCTACAAAACAGAACACCTGAGGAACGAGGACAGCCTTGCTCAGAGAACAATGTGGTATTTAAGCTGCTTTACTTGAAGGTGTGTGTTCAAGCCTGGTAGACAAAGTAGGGAGAGGAAATCAACCTCCTGGCTGAGAAAGTAATGCAATAGAACAGCTTAAAAACAAGAAGTCAGCTTCTCTTCTTACAACAGCCTTGGTTACAAACCTTGGTGTTGTAACATATTTTAAGAGTTTAGCCCGAACTCTTGGGTTCAAGCATGTAACTGAAAATATCCAGAGAATTTAGGCTATTTAGTAAATCATTCAGGTATCACTGAAACCTTATTTCTCAAGAAAGTATTCATCAATGCGGATTCAGACAGAATTAACCCACAATTCAATGATCTTTCCCTTGCTCTGACTTGTACTTGATGCATAAGGAAACAGAAAATACTTGCCAAGGAGTTCCAAATAAATCTTTCATAAAAGAGTCCTTGAGGACAACTACATTGTCTCAGTAATACATGTGATTTATTGCCAGCGTCAAAACAGTACACAAATCAAATGGATAAAAAGTGATACGGAATTTTAAAATACATGAAAAAGCTGAGTGTCTGAACAATCTGTAGAAGTGAATGCATCTGTCAATATTTTAAGTTCACCAAATACATTTTAGTATACGAGAATAACTAGAATGCTGAGCCTGTACATATATTAATGCACCATACACACTGCCAAAATACTGCATTTGTCCTTAACTCCCTTTTTACCAAAATATAAAGAAGTTAAACCATTTGTGATGCAAATTAACTAATTCTTCTCCACAAAGACAGCTTGTAGAAATCCTCTGCTGAGGATCAAAACCAAAACATCCCCTCTCCCCAAAGTGCACAGCTATTCCAAAAAGGACTACTCATTGAATTTGAGAAAGCATTAGTGTCCCTAGCTGTAGTGAACCTAAGCATGTTTTATACATGTCTATAATAATAATTCTCTATTATAAAAAAGCAAACAAGCCTTACCCAGTTCAATGCATCCACCAATGCCAAGAAGAGAAGCTGCACTGTGATAAAGAGGCAGAGTAATATAAATGATGTCTTCTGAAGTAGCACCAAAAGCCCACAGTCCAGCAGCTCCTTTAAGTATCTGAAAATTACTAATGACTGCTGCCTTTGGAAGACCTGTAATAAAATCAAAATAATGCATTAAAATATTTCTTAAAGAGAATCTGTGTATAAACTCTCTAAAATCATAAAAGTCAATTCTTTCTTCTGTAACGAATTTTTCAACCATCTTTTTATATGGCCATAAAAAGACAATTGGCTGTTGAATTCAATATTGCATGTTTAGCCACTTGTAACCTCGTCTCTTTGCTATTTAGTTTGATGTCACATCCATTAAAGTAAACATGAAGAAATTCATTGATTTGCCTGCTAGCAATTATACAGAGCAAGAACAGATAGGAATCTATTCTATAATAGAGATGAACTTACTTTAACATAAAGAGGCACCAAACCAGGTCTCGTTAAGGCAAGAGTCACAGTGACTGTAAGGTAAGCACACAGTAGGTGCTTCTCTAAGAATCACGTATCTTTATTTGTTTTAGAACTCTACAAAGTCTATGGCAAATAAACAAAACAAAACGCAATCAGTGAAAAGACCACACCAGTTAGGTTTTCTTCTGAATGAGTTTCTTCAAGTTCAGCAGAGCATTTCTCTTCAACAACGTGCAGACTCACAGAGAAGGACTTCTTGGGCTACTACTCTGGTACCTATTAATCTTAGTAAGGGATGTGATCTTGCATAATATATCTGCTCTCAAACACACACATAAATCTCAGTCTGAGCCAGGCTGATAATGAACAGTGAGAACTGTTCAATTCTTTTAAAAATGCAATGGTTCATAAAGTTTTTTCGCCTATTCTAGCAAGGCTATTGTTCATTTAAAGACTCAGCTACAGCGGGAAGTGTAATCTGTGGAGTCTAGCTACACCTCAAGGCTACTCCACTTTTCTACACTAAAGAAAAAAGGGAATATGCCCAGGCTGCCAATAAATTGCATATAGCAAGAAGTTTTCTACAGTCCTGAATCTTTATTTCTGCCTTTACAGAGAGACTCCTACAGATTGTGCAAAACACTACTTTTTTTTTTTTTTTAAACTAAGATTTTCAGTCATTGGTGCATCAAACATGTGAAAATTCTCAGCTACTCAGAATTAGTTATTCCATACTCTTCAGACTAAACAAACATTATGGTTCAGTTACATAGTACATAACAGAAATTCAATGTTAATTAATGTATTACATACAAAGTTTAAAAATGTTTTTAACTCTACAGAACTGAAACTTGAGACTTCACAAAGATATTCTGATTCTAATTCTAAGAACAAAATCACCCCACCTGGATAATTCTGTAATATCTTTCAGCTAATTTTAATTCCCAACCCTTAACAAACAAGCTTAACCATATTTCTATTAGTAGTATTAAAAATAAAACCCCAACTCTTGACATTATTTGTAACTTCCTAACTTTTTTACTGGAGACTGATGTTCTTATTTCCTAATTTTTCCTGAGAACCTAAAGCAAATAAATTGAATTGTTATTCGGATGAAGGAACAAAGCCTCAAACCACATACGTATTTTCAATCTTCATGTGGCTAAAACTGTTGTGTTCAACCGAATGAGAATGCCAATCCACTCATCTTAAAAACATAATGCTCCCTTTCATGCCAGTGATCAGGTTTTTTTAAGTCTTAGCTACTTAGCTGCTGGAGCACAATTCAGACATCTGTTTCTAAATGAAAAGGCTAGTAACTTAATCCTATTTTCTGTCTCTACAGTGACCTGCATAAAACATGACTTAATGAAAGAAAAATAAACGTCTATTTGCATGTTTCAAGATTATTTTTTTTTTAATTCTAGATAAAATCTTAACAATTTTAGCCAGGCAGTATTATGTGGTCACAAAAATAAAACTGAACAAAAAACCCAATGTTTTATAAACACCTTAGCTGTGAAGGTAATAAGAGGTAAAGCCTCTCGCAGTATTTGTACAATGTGGCAGGAAAAAATAAAGATGAAAAACCCATAAACCACCGAATGGAAACACTTACTTGCAATAAATATGGGTGGTTTTCTATAGTAATGCTTCTAGTTGAGAAACATGATATTTTGAGATATTAGAGTTTCAGAGAAACCAAGTTTCTAGAAGACAGCTGAAGGAAAACGCAGACTCTTTAGCAGATCTGTACCTGTTGTTCCTGAAGTAAATATGTATAAAACAGGTGACTTGAGGTTGTTGGCAGAGCATCGATTAACTGGAACAGGGTCTTCAGGTGCAGCTTCTATTTTGTCTAAAAGGGTATGCACACTTGGGAACGTGGAGTCCTTGGCCATTATCCAAACATTAATATCTTTTTGAAGTTTAGGAAGAATTTCTTCTAATGTTCCAAGCAAATCTTAAAAATTAACACAAAATGATGTTACTTCCATTATGTCTTCACAAAACTAGAGAATAATGTATTTTTCCTCTTAAAGTTTTACTTTTTATAATAGAAAGAGAACTGCAAGGCACCTCCACGGATATAGATTCAATAAAATAACAATGAAATAGAATGAAAATCCACTGAAAACAGGAAACACTGAAAACATGTGCTCAAAATACTGCTGATCCCACACAGTCAAATGGTAAACTTGTGAGCCTTGATTACTAGCTCCTATTGCCCATGTGATTTTAAGTAACCCCTAGCCATTGTTAAGACCAGAATGAAGTGTGATTAAGTTTCAACTTTAAAAAAATCTTGAAAAAATCCATGCAAGGCAGTTATATACATAACTGGTAACCACAGCATGTTTCCTCAGATTCCCTCAACAGCAATCTCCCATTGAGAACTTTTTTTTTCCTTCAAAATCACATTAGTGACTTATTTAAAAAGAAATAGCAGTTTAAGTAAGGTTTATTCTCTTTGCTTATTAGGAAAGAAAAAATGAGAGAAGTTCCCAGAGTAAATAAAAAAGAAAATATATAGAAAGGCCAATCCTTAAATAACCCATTTGGTATTTGTATTTTGAAGCATTTTTACAACATTGCTTTCTCAGAAGACTGCACAGTAATTAAAGTACTAATCTAGGAAACATACCAAGACTAGGAACAATAGAACTCATTTACACCTAAGTGCTCTCAGTCTAAGTAATTATTCTTGCAAATATTCCTGTGGGTATAAATTTATTTTATCACTTCAGTTTTTATAAATTACTAAACAAAGTTGATGTGGCTCATCTAGAACCTCACAATGAGGCATTGCCAGAGCCAGCATTTGGAATCCTGATGCCAACTTCAAACTCACTTCACAAATATTACATATGGATGCCATTTGCATAAATTCTATGCCAAAACAAATGAAGGTTTTTAATTTTCCAGAAAGCTGCTTTCCTAATGACAGACTGATGTACTTATTTTAATTACTAACATACACATCAGTATTGCTATTACAGATATACAGCCCACTATCATCAGCTAAACATGCTTTACAAACCTAAAGCCTACAGAATACAAGTTTTATATATTTTATGAACATTTAGCAAACAGATCTGAAGTAGTGTAACATTAAAAAATTTGTGTACTAACTTCCTAATACTACAGCATGATTTCAGGAAGGAATCACCCAAATAATTTTAAAAATTGGAAAGATGGATAGCACCCTGTTTTAATCACTGGAGTACAGTCCCATTATAGACAGCAACAGAGTGAAAAAAAATGAATAAAAAACAATGTTCAGAACAGTAGTATTAACTTCAGGAAACCTGCTGAATGTCAGGGTTCAGTGGGATAAAACACAACTATCTTGCTGTTGTATTTTAGAATGATGGTATATCTTTCCAGCGCTAAATAGAAAAATACAACTGTAAAATACAACTATTCCTAACACATATTAATACACCAAGTGTGATGAAATAACTGTGCACATATTACCTTCTTACACTGATTTTTGTCCTCCTATTACATCTTTGTCTCTCAAATGTAATAAGGATAGCTGGTGTAAGTGCAAGTTAGACTGAGAACCTAGTAAAAGAAATGGAGGTGCTAGAAGTTCTATTTCTGTTTTTAAAAGCAATAGGTAAGAGAACATAGCACTTTCTGCCATTCTTTAGTAATGCACTGGGCTCCATCTACAACGCAAGTCTCAAAAAGAAGAGGACTTGCCTATTCTTCTTCTTTTCCCCCCTTTTCAAGCATCAAAGGAAGAAAGATGGCAACTATCAATTTTAACCCTGCAGGCACATTCATTTAAGATTCAGGAATGACATGAGGACAAAGTTCCCTTTAAGTAGACTGAAACATATTCACCCAAAATGGCTAATTAAACATACACACTCTTTATTTTTTTCTCTAAACACTCATTCTTAAAACCAATGGCTCTGGAGTTTTTTATTACTATTGAACACTTAAATGATTACACAACATATTTTTACACAACATATTTTTTCTTCTCAGTAATCTAGTGCTTGGAAAAATATGTGACCAGCTTGCAATTAAAAGTTATCATGAAAGAAACTTCTCAGAAGATACGAGAGAACAGCAAAAACAATAAATGATTTCCTGAATTTAAAAAAAAAACCAAAAAAAACCAAAAAGGTAAGTTAAAACAGCTGTATTCAAAGTGCCAAAAACTGAAAGTTCCTTCCGGAACACACATGAGATGGGGTGTTTGGAGATAACTCTCAGTTGTACTAACATATTTCCAAATAATAACTCTAATGATGCTCAACTAGCATTTTGTTCCCCAAATAGAAAACTTCTGTGCCAGACATTGTGTAGGGCTGTCTAGTCTTTTGCATATTCTCTTTTCCACCTGTCAGGAAGACACAGCCCTCTTGGAAGAGTTATGATTTGTATATTCTAGAGGTACCTTGTATGTGTATTTCATATAGAAAACAAATCACAGTAAAGCAACTTGCTTATTAAAACTAGCAGTTTCACTCAAGTACTCATTTACTATTACACTATGAAATTAGATTCAGATTTTTGGTTACTTGTTTTGGGAGAAATGTCTCCTCATACAGAATTTGGAAAGTTCCATCTGTGTTGTTTACCTCGCTTGTATACAAATGTTCACAATTTGCTAATTATTTGGCTCCTACTGGGAAAGAAGTCTGGAATTGATCAGGATGGATACATTTTTCCACTTTTTTTCCCCCTTTCTTCTCCTCTTACTTTTAAAGCATTATTCAACTAAAGTTTGTGAAACTGTTGCTTTATAATTCACATGAATACATAACAGTTACATCTTTTGAAAAAGCAAGGAAAATAGTTTTGAACTACTGTCCTAGGCTTCCAGTTGCACAAAGGTTTTTTATGTTATTTTCTAGCAGAGAGATCATGCAGGCTGTTGGCAAGGACACAGTCCCACGCTGATGAAAGGAATACATTAGATTATGAGATCAGTTTGTACTGAACAGAAAGTTACTCAGAAAGAAAACTCCAAGAAATGGTTCTTACATAACTTTGATGTGTACCCTGGCTGATACGCTCAGGAAGTTATATCAAGTCCAAACTCTTCCTCGGAAAATAATTGTTACTTGTACTTGATCCCCCAAATGACTCAGCATGATTTCTCACAAAGTAATAGTAGCGGGAAAGTCAGCTGTGGCTCAGGATCAGTGTTGGTATCGTGAAGTGCCACTGAAGGCAGTAAAGGCAATAAAATATAAACCACCTTGCAAATCACAGTTGGCTCTTTTTTCCACTCAAAGACCATCTGGGACAAGACACAGACCAGAGTAAGAGCAAGTGATCAAAGAGATACGGTGTCTAACAAAGCGGGTGTCTTCCACAGGTTTTCTACGGTGCCCTGGTACTAAATGTTTATGTCCAAATAGTTTTTTGCTCCAAATGGGTAAGAGAAGATTGTTTCAATAGAATCCATTATGTTCTTCAGTCAGTGACTTAACATGACAGGTGAGACTTCTACTTGTATATTACATCAACTTACTTTAATTCACAAATACCGAGAAATACTTTGCTTACTCTCTTTCTCCGGGATGTAGACACGTTTCTGTCTAGCTCAGAATACACTCAGCAGCAGCAGAAAGCACAGCTAGTGCCTCAAGAGTAAAGGATCCTGGCCAGAAAAATGCCACACAGCTGGGAGATGTACCTCTGTAGAGAACTGCAAAATCACAAGATGGCTGTGACTAGAAAGGGGCCCCTGGAGGTCACCTCGGTCCGATCTGCCTGCTCAAGCAGAGCCACGCAGAGCAGGCTGCCCACACGTGTCCATGCAGCACGTAAACTCCCTTAATAGCCTTTGTTATCGGGACTGATGTAAATCAACCTCGCGGAGTTCAGAAAGCAATCCCTTAACAGCTGAATCCTCGCAGCAGCAGAAGTCATGATGGCAATCTGGGATGTCCTACTCTGGGCTGAACGCTTCCCAGCAGGAGCGGACTAGAGGTGCCCTGGCAAATAAATTCCGTTTGTGCTTTTCTGGTAGGTGACTAAACCGTATGTGCTGTTCAGCAGTACTGCTGGTGCACTGCCGCAGATACAACGATACAAACAGATGCAATGTAATCTCTTCTTTAAGCGGCGCCTCGATCAACAGAAATAGCCCCCAGAAAGGACACAGCACCTTAAAAGACAGCAACATTTTAAGCAGTGCCTTACTTCTTCCGTTTAACCAGCAGCTTTTAAACAGCTATGGGAGGCGCAGTCTGGGAACATATGCAAATAAGAATTAACACCTTTTGGAACAGAAGAGCATACCGTTTCTTTCTTTCTCTTTTACAAGCTCCTCATTGACTTAGAAGTTAGTAAACTAATATTTTATTAAAATGAAGTTTGAAACTCTAGCTTTTGAATCTCTTTCAAGAAACATTCCCCAAAATGGGAGTGGTGGGAGAAAATGTTTCTGGGAATGGAAGTGTGAGAAGGTTAAGTAACAAATTAAAGCAAGAGATAAATACTCTGGGAACACAGCAGACAAATGAGAATAGTTAAAGTAAAAAACTCTCTCTCTCTGCCACAAAGGCAAATTGAGGAGCAGGAAGACTAAATACTGGCAAATAACAGAATCTGTATTGGCCTTTTAACCAAGCCTGGATGAGAAGACAAAAAAAATTATTTATTGCATTAAATTAATTAAAAGAACATCAGTATCATAGAAAAAAAATAGATTTTAAGAGATAGCTATTTCAAATAAGAAACCAACAAGAGGAAGAAACCCTGAAGTTTTTATTACATATCTGGGGCTTAAGAATAAAACATTCAGTTGCTGAGTTCACGTAATACATTAAGGCAAAATCAAACCCACTAAACTTAAATACTACTGAAATACTCTGACCTAAAGCTAGAAAAAAACAATCCAAGTATGAAAGAATTGTCAGATTAGAAGAAAGTCCCATTCCAAGTGCAGAAGGGATTACCAAACCACAGTGCCTGAAAAATATGCAGTCACACAACAAAAGTGAGGAGTAAAAAACTCTCACGTGCTTATAGGTGCACTACGAGAAATGGAACAAAGTATGGAGGAAAATGCATAATTGTATGGAGGTATCAAATTTGTAAAAACTAAATGTGTTTTTGAAAATGAGGTATAGAAAAGCTTCAAGATGCAATCATCTCACACAAAGGGATGCTACATCACCATTCTGAGCAGGGAAGATTGAGCCATAAACAATTACTGGTGGGAATTGTTTCAGATAGCAGCTGAAGTTGGACAGTTTCCCTCAGCATAAATGAAGCCTTAATCTTAACTAGATATACAATAAGATATAACAGAAGAACCTGTATGCAGGTTCCTGTTCTAATGTGCTATTACAGAATTTCAAGAGCAAATTTGGTCTTGCTGAGTGCAGGCAATCAAATCGCTAAGGGGATAATTTCTGATGTGCTGCAGTCTACGAATAAGACCAAAGGTCACCCCAAACACTGAATATATAGTTTGTAACTATTGCAAGAAAGAGAATTGCTACGTTAACCTGCATTTCTTTGTGGAGGGTGAAAAATTTACTGGTNAAAAAAAAAACAAAAAACAGTTTTATTGCCACACACAATTCCTGTCTATGGCAATGATAGACATTAGACTACAAGTTGATTTGTTTTAGCATAAACACTTTGGGGAAAAAAAAGCTTACCATGTTCACACTATCCACACTTCTGTGAAAATAGTGCCACAAGAGGAAGATGAACAACTCATGTCCATTGATGAGGAAGAATCCTTTGATACTCACACTAACACTGGAGGAAAATATGTTTAATAGACCTGTATGAATCATGTAACTAACTGCATAACCCCAGTGTCAAACATTGCTCTGCAGTATTTATAAACATTAGCTGGAAATCATTACCTATAATAATTAGGTAGAATATATTTCTTTCAAGAGTGGTATGAGTTAGGCCTCACAGTCACTGTCTGTGTATAAACTTTCAGTTGCTAAACCTGGACTCCTTTGGAGAAGCTCCAGTATGATGTGGTCACTAGCTGAGGACCTAGCAACTTCAACTTCTTTCACAGATAAAAACCAAAAAAAAGCCTCTAAGACCTGAAAAAAATAAAATAAAATACTGAGAAGGCTCATGGGACTGACAGAGCAGAGACTAAAAGCCATTAGTAAAGTAAGAAGCCCAAAATGTAAAATACCAGCTGAGAGACTGATTTGTTGGTATTTCTGTTGTACCAGCTGTCTGCAGACAGCTCTTCCCTTGTGAGCACAGGCAGACTCCCAGTTCAACCTAGTTCAACACAGTTGCTCTGTCAGACTACTGGTAGAAAATTAAGAGTGGAGAAACACAGTTCCTGATCTGCAAATGATTTTTTCATCCTTTAATTACCTCTGATATAAATAAAAACTTCTCTCAGCACAAGATTTGATCCAGAGTTTCTCCCCCTGCCACAGTCAATGAGCAGGAAGTTTCTGAATATTAATTCCTTTCCTCAAGCAATATACTCAAAAGTACATATTCCTAAGAAGGAGCTAAACAAAGGTTTGGTTTTTGGTTTTTGTTTTTTTAATTAAGTAAGAAGGCAAATGAAAAGCCATTAGTTCAGAAGCCTTGTAATCATGTATTTGGATTATATTTAAATGGGCTTTTCTTTCATTGGCTTGTTTTAATTACCAAACATCTTAAACCAGCGAACTGTATCAAATTAGAATGACAAGATTTACAATTCTAAAATGTGCAGGGGAAAAAATCTTAAATGCATTTCTGAAAACAAATCTTTGTAGCAACAGAGAAGAGATGGAAGAAAATTCTACAATTTAGGTGCCATGGGTGTAAAACCACACAACTTGGGTAACAGGAGTAAAGCAAGAGGGTGTCCAACAGAAAGAAGGCAAAGGAGACTTGAAACAATACTTTTAGAGAGGTGGGACAACATTTTGATATGTTTTCTTCCAACCAAGTGTTAAGCTTCTGTGAGGTCTTTGAGCCTTGCAGGTTCACTTTCACTTGTTCATAAATGCTACGGCAAGCTTATGCTTTGGATCTGTCTTCAATTTATACACCTATCTAATTAAGCCAAATCTGAACATACAATGCCCAGGATGCCTACAACAAAATTTTAAATTCTTGGGAGGCATTTAATAGAAATGTAATATTACAGAAAGTTGAACCACACACCCAACCATCCCTATTCAAAGACAGCAATTTCTTCAACAATCCAACACCAACAGTAAGTTCATCATGGTGAATCAACCTCCTATGTACTTCTACTCCCAAAACTTCATTCTTAGAAAACTGTTGTACCTCTGCAAACAGCTGAGCAGCAGAGGCTGTACAGTGCAAGCTTAGACCTTCCAGTTTTGCAGTGTGTTTGATCCAGAGAAAGATAGGGAGACAGTACAAGAGAACAAAATACATTACTTAAATAAGATCAAGTCTGACTATTTGAGAAGTAATGGAAAATTACTTTTAAAAGGCAGTTTCAATGTTTTCAGAGACACTTCTACTGAATCAATTGAACACTTGGAACAGGCTGTACTTAGATGTTTAAAACTCTCCTGCAACACCCATATTTTAAGAAAAGGCTAAATGGATGTTCACAAAGCATGGATATAATCTATTCGGCCCGAGAGGCTGAAGCTTTGTAACATCTTGAAGCCCCCTCTAGCCCTGTGTTTCTTCCATTCTATGAACATCTGTAAATCAGGTTTCCAAAAAATTATCCAGAGGGCCAGACATGTGGGAGATGTGACATTAAAAGCTTTGGATGTAGGAATGAGGAACATACCCTACCTGCTCCCACAACCAGTATCTTGGGCTCACAGCTAGCGACACAGTGCAGGAGAGACCTGAAGCGGACATTGAAGTTGAGGAACGCCACCACACAGCCCAGCTTGGCCAGTCCGAACCACACGTGGATGAAGTCCGGCTCGTTCCCCATCAGCAAGGCCACCGTGTCTCCCTTCTTCAGAGCCTCGTGCTGCAGGAAGACCTGTGCTATCCTGTTACTCCTCCGGTCCACATCCCTGTAGGTGTGCACGGTCCCTTCGTAGATGAGGAACGGTTTGTGGGGCTGCCTCTCCGCCAGCTTCACGAACTTGTCCAGGACGGTTACAGCCCTCCCCTGCAGCCGGTACATCTCCATTCTCAGCCCATAGGTCAATACCTTGAGCAGGTACCTCAGGTCGGCCCAGAAGTAGGGGAAGAGGAGTTTCTGGATGAAGTGCAAGGAGAAAATCCCGACAGCAGCCCCCGATACCCAGGAGGGCGGCACTGGGAGCGGGTAAAGGTGGTCCCAGGCACGCATCTCCCCGCAGCGGGGCCGCCGGGCACACGGCCGGGCAGGGCGCGGAGGGCCAAGGCCGGCACGGGCTGAGGCTCTGCCCGCCCTCTCCTCCTCCACAGCGGGACGCC
>VWZN01000558.1:657-11300 GCA_013396955.1 Regulus satrapa | reverse complement strand
ATCTTATGAGAGTTATACAGGTGAAAGACTTTTGGAAATAAAATAATGTTATAGAAATGCAATGGACCAATGAACTCTCTCTTGAAACCAGCTTAATATCTCTAAAATGCCTCACATAATAAACTAAATCAAAGCAATAATCTTACACTGGGAGTGGAAAATGGTGACATCCATTGTAGATATTACACAGTTTTCTTTGGCTGTTAAATCTCATTTAAATACTTATCAAAGTATTAAAAAGAAAATTTTTAAGGATCAAGCCCTTAAAACACTCTCCAGGTTTTCAGTCCAGAGTGGTTACTTGGCAATTCAAGCAAACTTTTTTGTTTTCTGAAATTGTAGGACATCACTTAAGTTTGGACCATGATGGTTATTGCTTCTTCAGACTGGGATAAACAAGCAAAGAAATAAAATATCAACAAGTGTCTCATGCAGAAAATATTTTACATTGTGGCAGTGTCTGAATTCTGTAATAATGTTCATAAAACTAGTAGCTGCACATAAATGATCAAACTTGTAATAAATATTTTGTGAGCTCAGCTGAAGTGACTCCTTAGAATATCTAACATTCATGGCCTCTAGGCACAGGTATTAGGTTAAACAGTTTTGCTTTGGTCTGAAATTAGCTTACCATAAAGAGCATTAGCCACAAAACAAAACTAAGGACTAAATCTTCACTGGGTCTAAACCAGCTGGACTCCAACGGGTAATTTCCATGGAAGGTACTGAAAACTATGTTCTGGGCCACCTATCTTTATGTTGAAGCTTTATGGAGGACATCAAGACAGAACAATGCTTATATAAGTAAGAAACAATCTCATCATACAGTAGACTAGCGCTGGGTTTATTGCCTGCTGTGGCAGGGCTAAGACACTGTCAGCTAGCAGGAAATGATTCTACCTACATTGGCTAAAACAAACTGTAACAAAAAGCACCCTCTCTGGGGTACTCTATTTAGAGAGTCCTTACTCAGATTTTGTACAACAATTTTCCAAGTCAAACCAAATATCGAGACTGAAAAAACAAAGGGGCAAATCAGATTTCTATGCTCTTTGGCCAACAACCTCTTTCTTTGATTGCCATGACAGTGTCAACCTTCCTTTACACATTTTTTATCTCAATTAAACTAAGATCTGTTTATTGCTGAGTTTATGAAAAATCTTTCTGGGCATTAACCAAATTTAAAAAAAAATAAAAATTATCACATTCCTGACTGACTGAATGACAGACAAACAAGGGGATATAAGATATGGTAGGATATCTTCCATGAAAGACTCATGTAAATTATAATGTACAAATAGGGGTTGATATTTTCTTCTGGTGTGCTTTGCTCTTTTAGGGTTTCATTTTGAAGCTGCTGTGATTTCTCTGTGACAAAAGTTCATTGCAACCTTGACCCAGATAAAGGCAAGGCCTGCTCCAGTGCATGCCAGCAGACCATGATATCTGGAAAATCTTGAGACTCTGAAAGGGGAAGATAGCCAGATCCCTACCCCAATAGTCATATGGTCAACTGAGACTTGGGATCCCCCTGAAAATATTAGAATTTCTGCTTTTGATAAGAATGCCAGCTGTGCACCCTTTATGATACCAGAATGTCTAAACGGGTAAAAATACTACAGCGACAACCTTTCATCTTTTACAGCTTGAGAACTACATTGTGGAAAACATGAAATCAGAGATGGTGCAGCTGCAGCAGAATGCTGTGCAGAACCACACTGCTACCATGCTCGAGATAGGGACCAGCCTCCTCAGCCAGACTGCAGAGCAGACCAGAAAGCTCACGGATGTTGAAACCCAGGTATGTTCCCAGCCGGGTTTTCAAAAAGCTGTTAATTGCAGAGAACATTTCCCAAACCCTTTCCTTTCTAATGCATTACCCCACAAAACATTTCAACACAGGGGTCCAGGAAACACACTTTGTTTCTTGGTAGTAACAGCATTGATGATTGACCGTTGTTATGTGTCTTTTGATTTCATTTGGTTTGTATATTTAGCTGTGTGTGTGTGACAAAGGTAGGACTGCTCAGGAAACTAGATCAGCATTTGGCTTTCAGTAAACAGCTACCTATTCTCAAAGATACATGTGTCAGGCTAAATAATGGGTAACAGGCTAAATCATAGCTTTTGATCTTCACTGTTGTTGCTGTATATCAATAATTTCCCAATTTTTCATGCTCTGTAGGACAACAAAAAAGGACAATTTAGATTGCTCTGTGAATGTCAACGATTTCAAACAAAAATAAGGCAGTGGACTGCCAACACCACAAAAGAGAGAATGCAGGGAAAGGCTAAAGTAGGAGCTCTATTTACAGAATAGCAGATGCAACACTTTGACTTCATTCCAAGTACTCTTACACATTTCTGGTTTAAGCATGCTTTGTAGGAATGCATGTTTGAGGCATGTCTCTTGTTCTTTCCATTGAAATTAAGCTTATTTGGCCGTCACCTTGCCTTTTTTTGCTGATCTACTACTATTCTACAGTAAACAGTGCCAGAATATCAGCTGGTACATATCAGTGTCGCTTGATTGAGTTCATCTGCGCCAGCTGAGCAGCTGAGGTTAAAAAAGGATTTAGAAACAATTTTTGACAAATCATCAAATCAGAATGAATTGATTATATTATGCTGTTAAAACAAAATATCCAGGACAATAGAAACACTATTCTTTTTAATTTATCCTTAAGGTGCTAAATCAAACATCCAGACTTGAAATTCAGCTACTGGAAAATTCTCTGTCAACGTACAAGCTAGAAAAACAGCTGCTACAACAGACACATGAAATCCTAAAAATTCATGAGAAAAACAGGTAAGAGTGAGTGGTTGATCTCTTTCTCTGTTCATTACAAAGTGGTTTGTGTATACTTAGTTTTAAGCAACTGATGAAAGGAGCAAATATGGTAAATGGACAGCATAGGTAATATTTATGAACTCAGTAAAATACCTGGGGTGTGAACTTATACTATATTATGTATGATAAATGTAAACTGATTTTTGCCACTTTTCATGTTCGCTGTAAATTTATATCTTACTCTGTTTCCTGACAACTTAGTTGTATGACCACAGTTCCTGAAATGTAGAAGCATGGGGAAAACATTTAAGAGCATTTCCAAGTAAGAAAAATATTAATATTAAATTATAAGATTTTCAACTACCTTAAAGTGCATCAGAAACAGAAAATCTTCATTATTTCATCTTTCTAATTTTAATGGATTAAAATATAAGGCATATAGAAGGATATCTCTCTCCTTTTGTACTTAATTATCTATAGCATGCTTGTAGCCATGCTCCATTTTAAAAAATCAATGGTAAACATTCGGGGGGTTATGTTTAAGCTTATGAAAAAAACTATTTAGCAACACAACTTTTTAGACAGTACATTAAGAGTTGGGAAGCAGTTCCAGTGTTTCCTTTCTGTGACAGAGAGACTCAGCACCTGAAGTCACTGAGCTTAGCAATTCAGTATGTCAGAGAGCATGTGTCGTGAGCTGACCTTGTCTGGGATGCCAGACAGCCACCCAGACACTCTCACTCCCCTTCATCTCAGAAAAGGGAGAACATATGATGAAAAACTCATGGTTGAGATAAAGACAGAGAGATCACTCATCAGTTACTGTCATGGGCAAAACAACCTTATTTACTACCCATTAAGAACAGTGTAAGATGGTGAGAAACAGAAACAAACCCCAAAAGACCTTTCACCTCTACCTCCCCTTCTTCCCAGGGTCAACTTCTTTCCTGATTCTTCTATATGGCCCCTGAGCAGTACAAGGGGATGAGGAATTGGGGTTGTAGACAGTGCACAACACTTTGTCTCGCCTTATTACTCATGTTTTTTCCTTTCTCCAGCATGTTTTTTTCCCTGCAGGCTTGAGTACTTCAGGGTAAGAATGCTCCATATGGGCTCTCCATAGGTGTCAGCTTCCCTCTGGATATATCTGCTCCAGTGTAGGGTCATCCATGGGAAATATCTGCTCCACCGTGGTGTCTCCCACAGGCTGCAGGGTTGCGTCTGCTCCGATGCCTCCTTCCTTCACCTGCTCTAGCCTAGGTGTCGGCAGAACTGCTTCTGTCCCCTTTTCCCTCACTCCTCTCACTGCGCTCCTCACACTGTACAACTGACTGGAACCAGCTGTGCCCAGTGCGGGCCAGCTCTGGCCCTTCCTCACTGCAGCTGCACCTGGGAACTGGCACCAGGACTGTGGGAAAAGCTGCTCCCCTTCCTGGCTGCTCTTTGAAGCATCCAATACACTGCTGTCTCTGTGATGGACAGGTGTAGCAGGGAGGGCAGGGAGTGCTCTGACTCCTCAGCCTCGCGCTCAGCTCCCTTCTAGAAAGAACAACAGTGAAGTCAGTCTGACTAGGACTAGGGTTTCTATTTCCTCTGTCTACATTTGGTATTGAAATGAGGTAAACAGCTTTTAAAATGAGGCGGACACTGAAGCCTGTGATACAAGCTGTTGAGGACTGTTTTTATTGAGATCAGTCAGTCTTCCAAGGAGACCAGTGTAGCCCCATGCTGCTGGACAGGAATCAGCAGCTGAGGCAGAAAAACCTTGCCCAGGGTTATGTATAAGGCAGACTAGCACCATAGAGGGCAAGAGGCTACAGGGTAAAGAAGGCAAAATACAGGTAATGATGAAAAATCGAAAATACTGTTACAAAGAAATATGTCTGCTATATGTGTCTAGTTGCAAAGCTGGTTGAATAATATATCATTAGTGCTACTGATTATGAAAACCAATTTAATGTGTTTAATCTAAAAACTGTTTGTAACCAGTAGTTCCAGAAATGTTATTCTGAAGAAATTGTATTACTTTGAAAACTCTTGAATGCCACAGATGTTGCTTAACCAAATAGAAAAGTGAATAAATTAGTCTGGGATTAACTTTGTCTTCAGCAATCTCAAAAATAGGTAATTTACCTAATCTGCTAGTGTGGGCTCTCCCTGTAATCCACAGACTGATTGAGTATAGGCAGGGGCAGTTCATTCTACATATTTTACAAATATATTTCAAAATGGACTTAATGTAAGCGTTAGTTAAGTATATAAGTACTTGTACTTTTATCTACTGCAATATGGTTAGCAACAAATTTTTGTTGGCTGCTTAAGAGACTAAATTTTGTATACTCAATCATTTGGATTTATTTATTTACCTTAGGAATGAATCAGAGTAAAAAGCCTTCATGTCAGTAAACAAATAAGCCCTACTTAAACTGACCTTTGACTTGGCTGGCATTATGATAAAATGGTTTTTAAAAAGTCAGAAGCAAAGGAGGGCTATTTTTAAAAGCACATTTTTTTGTTGTTTGTCTGAGAGGTGTAGGTACTTGTGGATAGCTGGAAAAACACACAGATTTTCATTTTGTAGCAAAGCAAGTACTTGGCATGCATTGTGTCGGTTCTTTTAAAGTCTCCTTGGGACTGATAAAATTGGAGAGAAAGCAGTGTTATAATTACAGTAAAATATGGGTCATCCACTCTTGTATCATCATCTACTCCTCACAAATAACTGTGGAGTCTTAGCCTTGCAGGTTCTAAACTTGAAATCAATTATATGTGTGTCAGGTTGACTGTGGGACACACCTTCTCAATCTCAGCAGATACTAGGCTTCTGGACATGCCAAAAATTTTAGCTTACTTAAATTTAAACAATATTTGCAAATTACTCATTAAGCTGTGTTTAGTAGCTATTTGCAGTTAGGTACTCATAATCCCCCTCCATATCACTTTCACACCAATAAATAAAGAAAATTCCTTTAATCCACATTACATATGTGGACTATAAGCTTTTTTGGATAGGATCTTTCTTTCACAGTATGTTTACAGCACAGTAGGAACTGGTGTAGTAGCTATTGTCTTTGTAAACAGTGAAAAGAGATAGTGTACTGTGAGCTGATAAATTCTGTATCTGTGCTAAAATTTCCTCTATATAAAAAAAAAAGCTTAAGATATTGATCACATTCAGACAACTGAATTTTGGATGAAAGTAATGCAAAATCTTATAGTAACAATAACTGATCATTGATATACGACAGTAACTTGCATATTATCCTTAACTAAAAGTAGCACTGAGTATCAACAAGGGAGCAGTGCATGTTGTTTAGATGAGAAACGTGTCTGTTCTTGGCCTTTCTCTTTACTCCCTGTCTCTGTTTGGAAGAGGGACCAATTTTTTTCTTTTTATTCCACTGAAATGGAAGATATTCCATGGCGTAAGTAGTCACATTTGCCTTAGAATCATGTGTCTATTGAGTGTTCTCATGCCATAAATAATTTGGTTTTGTGGGTTCCCACCCACTATAATGTAAATGGTGGTTTCTTTCATTGCCTTTTTTTTCCCACAAGAACTTTCTAAATGCTATTTTGATTTATTCTTGAAAGTTTGCCCTTCTTAAGCGCCTTATGAACCCCTTTTTTTTTTTTTTTTTTTCCCCAGAGTGTACCAGCTGCATTTAATTTATAGTGTGCCATTTGTTTCAATATGCAAGTATTAAAAAACCTTTCCATTTGCTAAAATGAAACAAATGAGGAAAAATATTATGGAATTCTGGATATTCCATCAACAAATAGTGGAAGTGAAATTTAAATGTAAAATCTTGCTTAAATTCACAGAAAATAATACCAGATTAACACCTTCAGTACAAGAATTGTATGCTATAAAAAACAAGGACTCAAGAGAAGTTCTTGAATGGCTCTCTGACTGTGAAAGATGAGGAAAAACAATATCTCTGACAAGTTTTATTTGAAGGTTGTGCATATACTAAAAAGACAAATCCCAGTTTTACACTTCACTTATGTGATTTCAATGGAATTATCTTGTCACTGGTATAAAAAGCAGGCTTTACTGGTGCCAAGTGACTTGTTACTTTACTGGCCCTGAGAAATATGGGGACACATATTTTCATATTTCTTTAAACTGATCAGACAGTAGGATCAGACTCCCAAGGTAGTGTGAGTGGTCAGCATCTAACAACATAGGAAAAATTTAAATTTCACTCACCTAAAAGCAAGTACAAAGAAGATTTCTCATGCTGTCTTTGGTAAAATAATGTTCTTGCACTCAAAAGTAAGCATTAAAATCCTCTACCCATTTGTTTTCCCATTCATATACAATAAAGAAACCTACATATATATGGCAAATTAACTTTTTTTTAGAGTGACATTACTTGTCTTTAGTTACTGAGTTGCTCAACTAAGTATATGTTTTATCTGTATATTTAATAATTTTTTTTAAAGATTGTTTTAATGCAAATGACGGCCATCTACAAGGTCTGGTCTGTATCCTGTTCTCACATGTCTAAACTGAAGATTCTGAAAACAAAGATTTTAAAAAAGAAAATCTCTTTAACTTCTGTGATCTGGAATGGATTAATGATTAAACTACCTTATAAAGCAGATTGTCTAAACCAGACTTTCCTTTGCCCTTGGACAAGCTACCAGAGTGTTTCCTACATGTTCTACTTCATCATCGTTCAAAATGATGATGGCTTCCACTAGAAGTCATTTTTTGAGTTCTGTATGGGTATTCTACCCTCTCCAGCTTTAGAAGAGTTTATTTTCCTGAATCAGCTGGACATAGCACAGTTGCACTGGGGCATTGCACTGAGTCATTCCACGGGTTTATGTCCTGACAAAGTCAAGACATCATTTCTACTGCTGAAAATAGATTCCTAGCCCCACCAAAACCATACATGAGACATTGAGATATAGCTAACCTTTAGAAAAATTATATTTGTCTGGGTTTGGGATTTGCATGTGGTTTGTGTGTGTGTGTTTGGTTTTAAATTAATATTCTCCTAGATAATATAACTATTCTCCAAAGTGCCATTGTCCAATGAGTAATATTGGTATTTATTCATGTTAAAAACACTTGTTTATTTACAACTTTATTCTGTTCTCCAAATGACTGATTTATTTCCTCAAATTGAAGGCTCTAATTATAAAAAACACATATATAAGTGTTTACATGTGTGTCTTTATAAATAAGTATATGTATATTTCCAGGATGCTTCTGGTGAATGGTGCTTTATTTTTATTGTGTTGTAGTTCCCATGAACATTTCATATGTAGTATTCATATCAGCAGTATTTTCAAAAAATTAGAAATTTTAAACATATAGGAATTGTAAAGGAATTTAAGGGCATAGGAAATTAGTAGAGGAAACTTACTGCAAAAGAGAGCCATAATATTTTTACTGGAAAGTGTTATTTAAAAAAAAAGTTTCAGTCAGCCTTTTGAGGATGTTGGACCAATTAATATAGAGACAAACTTCTTTCAGTTTTCATTAATGTTTTGTGTCAGCAATAGCCATTGATGAAAATTATTAAAATATTTTATTTTTTGCTCTGTCTTCACAATGCTTCTTTAAAAATTTGAGAATATATCTTTACCAAGCATTCAGCAAATTTATTTCTTAATGGTATTCAAATGTTAGAGGTTGTCTGATGTTACAATAAAGAGGCAACAGAGAGGTCTTCCCACAGTTCATGAAACCTTAAATTTCCTTTTAATTGCTTTCAATCTGTTTCAAAATTTTTTGACTTCCTAACACTTCTTATTTTTAAAAAAAACGTAAGTTATCTATAACAAATACTAATATAACAATACAAATGAATAATTCTGGCCAGATTGGATTCAAAAGCCATAAGAGCAGCTTTTCTCACGCTATTGAAAGATTTCTTCCTTTTGGAACAATCAGTTCAGAAATCCCCAATCTGTGTAAAGACTTTGCCTTTGTTCATTTGGAGATTTGACCAACGTTTTCTCATTGTTTCATAGTAAAACAAAAATGAATGTTTTGGACTTCTCCCAAGAATACGGGGAGTTTTCCTATCTTCAGAACTTACTTTTATCTGATATAGTTTTATGACTATAGAAAGCTAATTGCATAAATCTATATGCATTCCTGCAAATAGCATAGTTTTGCAGTTTTTAATTACAGGACTTTTAATCTACATGGAAAACCAAAGGAATCAAGTGCTATGATAATTCCATCTTTCTACCACATGTTGACATACCACTAAGAAATATTAGGATGTATTATTATTAAAGCCATAAAACATCTGCTTCCCGTCTTTGTCTGTAGATGCCAAACTGTGGAGCTCTAAACATTGTCAGCTTCTCTTTTCCTGCTCAACATGGCCAGTGCTGCCACAAATAAGATTTTCATCCCCCTGGATCCATTTACTATGGACTTAGGAAGGCCACAGTGGGAAACAAATAATGCAATTCATAAATTGCATCTGACAAAGGCTCTTTTTTGGCATGAAATTGTTCAGACATGGAAATTATTTAGATCTGGAGATGCAGATAGGATGCTATGGACATGGAGATAGGATATTGTGGAATTAAGGACATTGTAATGTACTATATGGATAAAGATAAAGGGAACATTTTACTTACTATATAACTATAAAGCTATATTCAATCTTCTTGAATGACATCTTCATTTGCATTGAAAATACACAGCATTTTGGGGGACTGTAAGAGGTCAGACTGGGATGGGTGATGGCCCCACCTAGCTCCCATTCTATTATAGACTGTGACCAGGCCATCTTTTTCCTATCCCAAGTGCATTGATGTAACTAGTCAATCAAAAAAGTTAAAATCTAGTCACAATCAGGATTTCAATAATTTCAGCAGAAAATTATCAGTGAATAGAATTATTCTGTGGATATAACTGAAAAATTTCAAAAGGAAGTGGGCTTCTTTGACAATATTTTATTACTCGAACCAAATCTATCTGAAGATTTTTCAGCTGCTTCTGCCAATCTAAACTACATGTGACTTTTTGCATAAGAAAGTTCAAAGGCTATTGCATACATATTCTCAAAAAAAAAAAAAAAATCCATGTGAATCTAGACAATGATGTTTAATGTTAGTGTTCAAGTGATGAAAAATCAGCCACAGATCTGATAAGTTACTATAATAATTTATAGTCTTTTCTTTCAGAATCCATATTTGTTTCAGTGTGTAGCCTTCTACCATTTTATTTCAGGCCACTAAATATTGTTATTTTGTTTCTAATTAATGAGCCTTTTAAAATTAAATATATTCTTCTTTGTGTTTGGGAGCCTATGGAAATATATTTTCCTTCACATATTTTCTTTTTTGCTCCCTTTACTCAGATTCTCCTGATTTTGACAGAACTAGACATAATGATATTGCAAAGTATGTTTTCTTCGAGATCTTTGTAAATTCCACATTTATAATATCTCAGGAAAAAAAATTGATCACTAGCTTGCACAGCAAATATTGGTTCCTGAATTTAATCTTTGTATTGTTATCATCTCTAACAGCTCATACTAAGGCTCCATGATATAGAGTAGAAGCAACTCCATATGGATTTTATTACATTCCTCCGTTAGGTTAAATGACCTAAAATTATGCAGGCATTTTGCCATTGATCTATTATCCAGAAGTAAAACAAAGGTAGAAGGAGAGTGCAAATAAATAAAACCTAAGAATGACTTGAGCAGGAAGCAGTTTGTTGGCAAGTTTTTAACCACTACTTGGTTTTTGGGCATGAGAAACACAACTTTTGGTATATACAAGAAAAACCCCAAAGAGAAAGAAGCAGCAAGATTAAATTAATTTCTTTATCTAATACCAATACATTCTTTCTGTTGAATTCCCACCA
>VWZN01000488.1:758-11380 GCA_013396955.1 Regulus satrapa | reverse complement strand
GGGGGGGGGGAAGAAGGACAGGAACATTTGATTTGGTGTCTGTCATAATTCAGAATTCAACCAGAGTTAGAGTCTGGATTCAAGTGTGGCAGTTAGTCTTTGGGTCTCCCTGTTCAGTCACAGTTGCTATGGTGAGGCCATTTCTAGTGTGAGAACTCACCACTACTTCTTGTGATTCTTCTTCTTGTGCTGAGTTTTCAGTATTTCATCCAGCACAAGGACCAAAGGAGTTCCTCTATACTTTGCAATGTACACATCATTATGTCAGACCTTTTCAGACATGGGGAGTTTTATTCGGATCTAATCCCCTGGTTTAGTTTCTGTAAATTACAGCACATCTAGTGGGTACTGTCCTGTTGCTGTCCCCACCCTCTGTGCTGCTGAGAAACCTCCTGACTTCACAGGTTTTGTCAAACTGTCTCTGCCACAGAACTGCTCTTCCATTGTTTATTTATTATTAAATTATTCCAAATTAAGTATGTTGCATTAAGCATCTATTTCTTTTCTTCTTAAACCTATCAAACAAATGGACATTTGCTGAATTTTTTGTTTCTCTGGAACCATGAGAGGCTTGTGATTTGGGTGGTTTGTCAGCATAGTCTGTGTGGTACATCATGGTTTTGCACAAGAGTCTTCCGAGTGGCTGTCAGTGACTTATAAATAACAGGTCATAAATGGTGTAAGTGGCCTTCCTAATAGATGATAGTACAGTGCTTGGAATTTAATACTTTCATATTTCCTAGGAAGAGAAAAATCTGGAACAGAGTCATTTGCTTTGAATTCTTACTTCCTGGCTTCATTTAAGCTATTTTAATAGGCTGTTTTCTTTTTTATTAATATAAACATAGCAGAGATTTTAAAACAATATAAAATTTTTAAAAGGAAGTTTACTTATGATCTCTTTTATATATATATATATCTTTGTAACACTCCATTTTACAGCGCATAACCTCTCACCACTGTTCATTTGAGGTCACATTTTTTTTCCTGGAATTAATGACTTGTGTCCTCCCTCAGTGACAGAAAGGAAAGAGTACTGCTCAGTGCATCAGAGGAAGGCTGACTGAAAGAAAAGGGACAAGTAGCACCTCTGAAATTATGAGTCCTTACTGCTGCTGAGTCAGCTTCTCCCCTCTGATAGTTACACTTCTGGGCTAATACAGCAAATGGATTATAAAAAATCAATTTGTCCTTTAAAACTAAACTGCAGAATAAACAGCTACTGAAGTGTATGTGAAAACATGTGATCTCATTTACAGGCCGGGAAGATATTAAAAATGCTATTAAATTCTTGAGAATGGGTAATGCAGGTATTTGTCTCTCCAAAATTACATGTGTTCTGGGAGGATACAAATGTTTTTGATATATATTGTAGCTTACACATGACATACACTATGTGTTAAAATGCTTCTGTTGAATACTGTGCATAAAAAAGTTACCACTGTAATGTGTGACTTCTTGGTCAAACTAACAAATGTGAACATCCATTTATTGTTTGGTTCCTGCTAATGAATGTGTTAGCACAAAAATAGCTTAATTTCCCTGCATTTGGCTGACAGAAGTAGTGTTTACAGGAAATTACACGTATTCAATATATGTGCTTCTTTCTACATAAATAATGGAAAATGCCTCAATTTTGATACCTAAATTACCAACATTGGGCACTGATGTTAATGCTGCCTTGAGAAGACTAGGCCGGAGAAAATAAACTCTTAGAACAATCTTTCCTACAGAATCAGGAAATCCTTCTTGATAAATTATATTAAGTCAGCACTCTTAATTGTAAGCCTATTTTTTTTTCTTAATGAACCAATGTTGATGTTTTTTTTTGAGAGAGGGAACTTCTTAAATACATTATTCTGTTGTGTAGGCCAAGCCCAGCTGTGCCAGGATTTCAGAGAGAAATCAGGTGTATTTTGGTCTTCTTCCTACCTGTTACATAAGGAAATATACTCTTTTGTGCACTCATTTATCTTATAAAGTGATCTGATGGTAGCAGGGATGCTGAGCGTGAGCTTCTGAGACTGCCATTCACACAAGGAGCTTCTGTCATCCATTCTTCCTTATTGTCCTCACATTGCTTGCTGTGACTTGGTGCACAGCATGAGCATTAAATAAATGTAGTGTTGAGCTGACTCTGAGTTTGGAATTACTGGTGGAACTTCCCTTAGGATAATCACAGGGCATCTGCAGGTCTGATTCTGCCATTGCTTATCAAGTGTCTTCATTGCTTTTAATAACATGGACATCAGGGGAAAAAAATCACCACCAACAAAAAACAGCATAATGCCTGCATTCTATCTTTAAAAGTTTGTTTTCTATGATGATGTGGTAGATTTTTCCAAATCCAGATGCACCCTGGGGAGGCTGCTCCAACAGATTTTCCTGGAGCCTCTTTATGATACCGTGGCACTTAAAGAAATAAGAAAGCTCAACACTGGGTGGCTGCAAATTATTATTTTACAACAATTTTTATTCTTTCTTCTCCACTTCTTTCTTTGGCTCTAAAACCTCACTTCATTCTGAACCTCTTAAAAGTCTGCCTCACTCTTGCGCCTGTCTCACATAGTCACAATGACATTAGGGATGGCTTCCAAAATGCTCAGGTCCATCTGAAGAGAACAGTTGGGAGTATTCAGAAGACTTGACATGGTTTTATTCAGGCTTTTAGCTACCTTTTTCATTTATTTTAAATATCCCTAAAGAAAAATTTCATTACATGGGACATAAATTGTAATATATAGTAAATGAAAACACATACTTGATTTATGAAAAAAAAAAAAAAATCTCATTTATTTCAAAAGACAGGAACAGCAGTTCTTCCATGCAAAATAAACTTGGCTAAGGAAACAGTTTTGCCTCTATGTTGAAAAAATAATGTCAGTTCTTTTATTTTAATAGGATGAGAAAGTATTTTTTAGTCAATTCCATTAGAAGCTCTGAGATGTCTATGCATGATTTATTATATTTATTGCAGTATGTGTTTTCAGTGAGGTTACACATTATAAAGTGTCTTAAAAGCTAGAAAAAATACCACTGGAAAGACGGAAAATGACTTCAGTATTATGTACTGCTTTAAGTCATGCTGTGAAATAAAACTGCCTTTTAATGTGAAGCCTAGAGTGAGTTTCTCCAGTCTGGGTGACAACAGTCATAAATGAAAAGGAAAACAGTTAGCAAATTTACTTTTTTATAAGACTTTAACATGACTTTATGAATCAAATGTCTAATAAACCCTTTTTCCAGAGAGGATAGATTTATGCCTAGTAATACAGATGGTGTTCAGTGTATCTTGTCCTTGCAGCTGCTGTGATATCAAGAAGAACACACTCGCAGAATGGTTGAGGTTGGAAGGCAGCTGGGAAGGTTATCTGGGCCAACCCTCCTGCTCAAGCAGGGCCTCTTGGAGCCAGTTGTCCAGGACCATGTCCTTTTGAATATCTCCAAAGACAGAGAGACTCCACAGGCTATCTGTTCAGCCTTTGCCAGCACTGTGACCCTCGCAGTACAACAGTTGCTCCTTATGCTCAGGCAGCACCTCCTGTGTTTCAGTTTGTGCCAATTGCCTCTGGTCCTGTCACTAGACACCTCTGAAAAGAGACTGGCTCTGTCTTTCTTGTATTCTCCCTTCAAGTATTTTTTATACAAGGAGGTGATATCATCACTAATGTCTGTATCAGTGTATCATGGAAGGCCTGAGACTAGTAAAAAATACCATGTTCAAACTAACATTTGTTTTGTCAAAAATATTAGTTGTTCCTGAATTTTTTTTCATGTAATGTTGCACATTCTCCGAATGTGTAATGTAGATCAGTTGTGGACTATCAACACTTTCACTCTTATAGGTCTTGCACTATTTTTATTAATGTTGTTATATCTTTTTGTTTAGATGTGTGCATTTGGGGGGAAAAAGGGGGTACCATCAGATGTGGTAAGTCTGATGGTAAGCCTTATTCAGGTGCAATCTGGGAGGCAGTTTGGGGCCCCATCTCAGGGGCAGAAATGTAACAATAGAGGGAATGCTCTTTTTCCCTGCTTGCATACTGCACCCACAAATGTGTCTTGTTCTCCGGGGAAGTGAAAAGTTGCATATTAATTTTTGCCAGCACTGCTCTTAACTACCTAATTACAAGGAACTCCTCTTCTCAGAAGGAAGGGCCCTCTTTCTAAAGTTTCTTAGCCTTTTGTGTTGAAAGGAGATACAATGAATATTCATCAGTATTCTAGAGCCATAGTTGCATATGTTGAGAAAGCCTTCTTGATTCCTGCTGGATCCCCTTTTCTACTCAATACGACCAAAATGTGCTGCGAATATGTTGCTGGAATGTATTACAATACAAACAAATCATGGGATGTGATAGTGGAGCTTTAATTTTTTTTTTTTTAAATGGCAGCTGCCACTGAGATTCAGATGTCCCTGTGCATCTCTCCTAATTTGCTTTCTTTATTAAAGTACAGCCAAACTTCTGTCTACCGAGTATTATTCCTTGGATAGCTATGGGTACAAGGAGATCACTGCACTATTTCAACATTTTTATAATGATGAATATTAAAAAAAACTAAAAGGTTAGTAATTTCTATCCTAATTTTTAAAAAGCTGGAATATCTAAGACACCAGCAGGCTCAGGAGGAAAAAATAAGGATATTTACTTCAGGTATTGTAGTAGCAGAAGTAGCAAATATCACACTATTTTCTTGCAAGTGTGCCTTCATCTCCATTAAGAAGCTGGTGTATTTTGTTAATAATAATAACAACAATAATCATCATCATAGTGATGGTGATGATGATGATTATTAAAGTTATTGATAATCTTTAATGTTTAATTTAAAACTGTGAATAGTGAAACAGGTTAATAGTGAAAAGGGACTATTAACCTCTAAAAGAGGTATAAATAGTTATTTTTTTCTAAGTCACTGTGGAGGAAATAATTCCAAATCTTTACATTTCAAATGTCTCCGCTGGTTCTGGTTTTCATAATTTTGGATGGAATTACTCAATAAGAAAGGTTTGGGGTACTTTAACATTATGTAAATAAAACTCAGACATCTCTAACTAAAAAAAAAAAAGGCTAATTTTAAGTTACATTGATTCGACTTTTTTGGATAGGTTTGTGAACTAAAGGTATTAAGGTCAAATTCATGAAACCTTTCCTCAGAGATTCATTACTATAAAACATCTATTAACATGATAGAGCCACAACCAGAGTAGTTAAATTGATTTAACTTACTTGGCAGAGGTATGTGGTGTTGTAATGAAGGTTTTCCTCTCCTTCTTGAGAATGATGACCAGTTAACAGTCCACAAATAAATTCTTTGTACTTATTTAAGTTTTTCTGCTGCAAGCAACTGGACAAAACAAACATCCTTACTTCCTTGCAGTAATTGCATATGTTTAAATCTTGCTATATTATGCAGAAAAATACTTAAGTTGCATATCTTGAATGTAGAAGGGGTTTGGGGGTTTTTTGGGGGTAGTTTTGAAATATCATAAATGCTTCTGTGTTAAGAATTTTATTATCTTAGGAGTCTGATTCCTTTTTAAAAAATAACTATGCAAATATACATGTAACATTGAACCCTGAAAATGTCCTAGGCTTTGTTGGCACACTGTCATAAAAGATAGTCAAGAGAGTGTTAGTGGTATATTTATTTAGAATTGATCTGCATATGCACATCAGCTGTTTATGATATGATGGTGGAAGCACTTCATGGTTGTTTGGAATCTGTCTGTACAGCCCCAAATTCTAAATTTTTTTTGCTTTAAAAAAAAATGAGTTCAGGGTTTAATAATTAAAATCAGTATGTTCTACACGTCCTTATTTCTGTAACTGCAGTCAAAAAAGTCAATTCAGTTGGCAAAAGTTACCTTTTTCAGAGTAAGGCTCTGCATTTTAGTTGATTCCTCAGGTTCCTGTAAAGAGCACCAAGAGATTTTCTTTCTGGCTTTCTTCTGCTTAGCTCTGCACATACCTTGCTACATGAGAACACTTCTGCCTAGAGTGTTGCAGAGAAATTTTTGTAGCTTTGAAAAAATGCCCAAAGAAGGTGTTATTTTTCTGTTACCAATGTAGATGGGCCTATTCTCAAAACATAAAAAAAGTATTTTCCTAAAGTGTGTTTATTCTCAGTCATGCTGCTAATTGCCTGTCTTCTCATACTCTCCATCCTGTGTGTCTCAGAGGATGTTCTATTTTGCACTGTCCTCATCTGAGCAACATGTGCTTTGTGGATGTTCATACTGTCTGTGTATATTTTTACTTGCTTGATTTTAAAAATCTGGTTTCAGATGGAGAAAATTAATTCCCGTGAAGTTAGGTTTTCCATTTCGCTCAGGTGTAATTGCTTATTTTCTTAAGAAATAGCAAACTTGGGCAAATAGGCAGGAACGTGTTTAACCCAAGGTTTTCCTGGTGTTTCAGGGGATGCTTAGGAGTGGGAGAATAATTTAGTTTTGATATGCAATTTCCTCTGAATCTATAGTTATGTGTTCTTTTGTTCTGGTCCAAAACTTCCAAGCTTCTTCTGTATGTGGTTAGATATAATTTCATACAATTTTTTTTAAAGCAATCACTGAACTGAAAGGCTTTCTGGTTTGTTGCATTAGTCTTGAGCCTCATGGTCCTTTCTGTTGAGGTCAAGTCACCAGACTGAGTCTCTGCCTGAAGGAAGTGTGACAGTACTTTTGTCCAGAAGCAAAATAGGTTTAAAATAGTGCAGTCAGGTGCCATCAGAATAAATGGTTTCTATACACATCTCCTGTCTTACAGAGTATAAATTAGTTCAGTCACTTGTAAAGTGGAGAATTGTGAATGGTTTCTGTTCTGGACTGAGAAAAGGGCACTCTCTGGTTTTGTACAGTACTAAAAATTCTTTAAATGTTCTTAAAAAGAAAAAAAATAATAGCCACAATATAAATTCATGGAAACAAGGGTGGATTCGTTATGCAGTACTTTTATTTATGTTTTCTTTCACTTTTTTTCACTAGTGTTTTAGATAATGTGTTTATTATGTGGTGTTATTCATAGTGGGGTTTTTTTGTCTAAGACCATGTCATAAAATACTATCAGTTCTTGATGGTCATGTACAGATTTATTTATTGAGGATGGATTTAAAAAATAAACTAATCTTGCCTCACTCTCTGGCTTGGAACAGTTTCCAAGAAAATTTTTATTTCATTTTTCTCTTAATTTCCCCACAGGTCTTGACATCATGACAGAAAGTATTTCATGTGTATTTATAATTATTCAGTTGATGTCATCATACATTAGACCTGATTTCCTCCTATCCCTGTGGTCAACCCAATTAAGAGGAATGCAGGACAGGGCAGTTCAGACTGTAGGCTCAACTGTGACCAGAAATAAGAGCCAGAGAGTTCCCTCTTTGGTTCTCTGTCCCCTTCTGTCTCAGTGCTGGTTTTTTTTGGGTTTTTTTTGTTTTTTTTTCTTGGCTGGTTTAAGAATCTGTTTCCTGAAATTCAGGCCCAGTGATGAGGGCTAATATTGCAGACTTGAGCATTTTGGAAAAAACAGTAGTTTAAAGAGAAAAATGGAATGAATAGGCTTTATTTACCTCAACTAGAATGAAGTTTCTAGATCAAGGTTCTTTTAAGTCTACAGATTTTGTTGTTTTATCTAAAATGTTAATACTTTGCTGGAAAAAGTTTCCTTCAGTTTGACTCTTATGTTTCTCTTCTGCTTTTAATTCTTTCTAGTATATTTTAATTTATATATTTCTTTGAATATATAAAGAATTGGCACTTTTTAGCTTTTGTACTTGAATTTAAACTTTGTATGGTGAACAAGGTCTTCCTGTGCACTTCAGGAGGATGACAGGAATCCATTTTGCCCTGTAGTCTATGATAAAAAAAATTAGGAGTCCTGACTAGTTTTTGTCTGTCTTAGGTGACAAGGAGAAGAAGAAGGTGGGAAAGTGAAAATAGTTTACTTTTAGCCAGTACAGATACTCATTTTGTGCTGGCTGTATATGTTGGATATGCATGGAGAGTAACATGTCACAAGAAAATTAAGCAAATTTTGGTGTGGATCCTGTTATATTCTGATAAAATCATGACTATTCCTTCCTCATGCAAAATTTTTTGAATGGGCATCTCGTCCATAACTATAATAAAACCAACTAATGCATAAGTGATTCTGGCAATTTTCAATAAAATTTTAAAACTTGATATGACAGGCAGGAATGCTAAGAGGCAGCCAAGTGTGTAAACACTAAATGAAGGATTATCCTTATTTGTGAAAAATCCATTCCAGCGAGAAATTGAACTGGGGGCTTCTCTCACAAAAGAAGGGCTACGGTGGCTAGTGATCCAAATCAGTGCCTGATTTTACTCCTTTTACATTAATAGGGTTATGTGAGACCCATAAACAATACACAAGTGAGAATAAATGTAACTGAATACTCTATTCTCCCTCCTCTTTAAGAATTCATCTCTAAATAGTCAAGTACTGATTAAAAATGAATAAGATCAAACATATTAGGAGCAATGCACTTCCTTTATTAGAGCATATTCTATGAGCAACCTCACCTCTCATCTGGATTTCTTTTTGTCTTGCAGTGAGGATTTTCTGTGCAAAGCATATATGTATGGAGTATGTATAAAATAACTAAATGCATTAAAATGATAGATCCTGTATTTATTATTCTTTCAACTGAAAAAGATTTCCGAAACCTGTAAACACCTAGTCCAGAATCTGGTCTGTGCCTGTATTTTAAGTGACATTCATGATAATGATAAAGTAAAGATCAAAAACCTTCATGCCATTAGTACTGACTTTTAATGAGTCTTGACAATGTGTAGCTAGCAATTTCAGAAAGTAGACCTGGAAGGAGTTAGGCTGCAACAATCTTGGCACTAGTTTACAGTAAATAGATGCATCCCACTTAGCAAACAATTTGCATTAGACATACCTGTCTGCATGTGCTTTAATTATACATAAATGTTCTCCAATTATACATAAATCCAAAAGCTGCCAGTAAAACCTTAGACAGTAGATTAACTTCTGGGAAAGGCTCTTTTTCATGGAGCAACTCTGTTTTCTCTATTGTCAGGAATTTAAACTGTCTCAGAGTACAAAGTATTTCTGCAAATCCTGTGTCTTAGGCAAAAAAACCAAAACCAAGTTTTGTAGCAACTGCTACAGGACACACACACACACACAAACACACACACCAAAAAAAACCCCCAAAACCCCCCCAAAAAACAAACAAAAAAAAAGACAGAGAAGAAGAAAAACATATGGATCGTCTCCTTTTCAAATGCAGATTGTTGAGGCTGGAACTCTACCACTTAGTCACTGTGTTTTCCATTTGGCCATATGGCTGCAAAATCTAGTGGGATGATGTAAAAACCCTAGTTAGCCTCCTGAAAACAAAATATAGTAGAATGAAGTGGGGAAAAGAGAAGATTAATTTTATTAATTCTTGCTGCTATGCAATATTTAATAGGTTTTATTGTCAATAGCTCTGATATGTTGTAGAATCTACATGTGTTTCTCAATATTTGACACAGTTAATATCTTTGTTCTTGAAATATATGAGGTGAAATCTCTAGGTATGAAAATCTAAGACTAAATAACAAGGCTTTTTCTATGTGCTTCATACAGAGCTAAAACTCAGCAGAATGTAACACACATACGTGTGTTACACATAACAATGTATGTCATATTTATACAAAAGCTGGGAGACCACAGGTGAAAAAAAAAGTTATTTTGTGGTCTGTCACAACCTTATGTCAACCTCAACTATACAGCTACAATTTTGATGAAAGTGAAGAAGGACATTACTGTCTGTAGCAACTCCTTGGCTGTCCTCCTTCTTTCCCTTTGTAAACAAGACTCGAGAGGAGGGAAAATGAAGACACAGATGAGGATTTTTGAGGGAGGACAGGGCAAACACAGTTTTGTGTGTGTAAAATAGCTTTCAAATGGGAATCATAACAGAAGAAACTTCTCCATTTGTCACCACCTGCAGCATGTCTACATGGGAATAAAATTTCAGTTTGGGAATAAGTGGAGAGAATCATTGGTCTCTTTTGCACAAATAACAACTCGTAAGTAAATTGAATTTTAATCAGCACTTTACTTGGCTTCAGCTATGTTATTTTACAGTTCCAGTCTAGTTTCAGTATTGCATAAAATAAAGTAAACAACAAGATCCATGCAGTGTAACTTTGCTGGAAGTCTCACTGGCTGAGACTGTCCTCAGGCACCAACCTCCATGGTGTGAAAATCACTGTGTTATTGTAGACAGGATCTTTTTATATATTCTTCAATATACTGTAGTCCTTAATGGTTAATTAACTTATCCTGTAAAAATATTAGAGTAATATTTTTGTTCTAATGTTTAGTAACCAAGCACAGTTATCTAAAGACTTAGTTCATAAAAAGCAGGTGGTTTATTCTCTCACTTATAACTGTTTTACATTGAAGTAAAACTTTTAGACCTGCAATACCTGATATGAGTGAAGTTATACTTAAACTCTTATCCAAAGGAATGAAAGGAAAATTAAGTTTCTGTAGAATATTAATCTTCAAAAGTTTTATGCTCCTTTTCATCATCTTCAGCAACTTTTATGGCTGAAGTAAACCTTTCCTCCCTTTATGTTG
>VWZN01000468.1:32976-48621 GCA_013396955.1 Regulus satrapa | reverse complement strand
AACATGTCAAAATTTTCCTTTTGGGATGATCTTACATAAGCTTGGCACTAGATTTTTCAATCATGAGTTGAATTACAGTGTTGCTAGTTGTAAAGGTCAAGTTAAATCTCACAGACATACCATGAAGAGTTTGTTTGATCACTACCTTTATTTCTGTTCTCTCCAAACTGAAATAATGAATTTTATTTTGCAAAAGCTATTCTGATTCGGTTAAGACATGTCTCCCTAACTTTAGTGATACTACCAGGATACCTGCGGAATGCCCAAGCTGTCAAGAGCAGTCAGGTGGAAGGAAGGGTGACCCATGAAAGCGGCGCTCACCCACCGTGATGTGTGCTGGCAGCAGGTGGTGCTGTACCTTTAAATGAAAGGAGAACTGCAGCTCCCTCATCATACCTGCCCATGTAGAAAAGTATGGGTCAAGCTTCATCTGCCTTCCTTGGTAGGAGGGCACATGAAACCTGAAGTGCTTTTTTTTTTTTTTTGTTCTGTTTATTTTTGTTGTTTGTTTTTGGGTTTGTTTGTTTGTTTGTTTTTTGTTTGTTTGGGTTTTTTTAATCGGTATGGATTCACATAAATACGTGTTTATATATACGGCATACGTTGTATGGTACATGCTATTTCTGGGGTTATTTTGTTGGTTTTTTTTGGTTTTTGTTTTTTTTTTTTTTTGTTTGGTTGGTTTTTTGTTGGGTGTTTTTGTTTGATTGGTTTTTGGGGGGTTTTTTTTGTTTGTTTTTTGTTGGTTTTTTTTGTTGTTTTTTTTTTGTTGTTGTTGTTTTTGGTTTTTTTTAGTTTAGAAGGTCTTGTGGGAGTTGTTCTCTTTGTGAGGCTTTACAGAGCTAGAAATCAGGTGGTTAATGTTCCAGTTAGAATTAATCTTCCCAGATATGACACTCTTCCTACAGAGGAGAAACCCCCTGGTTATTTATGTAATGCTTTAAAGCCTGAGGTGGATAAGGCATATGGAGCTGCCTAGAGTGGAACAGCTCATATCTGTGACAGGCTTTCTTTGGTCATCGTTGCTGCTTTTAAGTGCCTTGAATGCATTATTTACTTTTTTGTTTGCTTGGGGTTTTTGTTTTTGTTGTTTTGTTGGTTTTGTTTGTTTTTGGGGTTTGTGTGTGTGTGTGTGTGTGTGTGTGTGTGTGTTCTGTAATGCCTGTTATACTGAAGGGACAGTAAGGCAGAGCCATATTATTTAATTTAATAGATTTGTGGATGGTGGTGAGATATTTCAGTTCTCTCTATAGGACTGAAGCTGAATTTAAATGTCTCTGACAGAAATAGTCCAAGTAAGTAGTAAATTACAACAAATTACCACGTTCCTAGAGGGTCTTGTGAAGATATCCCAGTGAATAGTTTGTTCTATGAAATATAAACCAATTAATTTAACCTCTCTTAAGGAAGGGTTACAGTCAGGCTAATTAAATGCACAGAATGTTATATATCTCTAGAGATTTCTCCCTCCATAATACTTTTTAAATACAAGGTTTCCTTTCTGAATTCATATGACTCCACTGGCAAACAAGAGGTTCAAATAGAATATTGTATATGGGGGAAAAAGGGCTACATGCAGTGTATGAAAAAATTCACAGCTCTTTATGGGATCTAATATGCAAATTCTGTATCTGCTGGGTTACAATATAGTGACTAAATCTATGAATTTCCTGTTAGTGGAGTTTTATGAATGATGAGTCACAAAATGGACTTGCTAATTAAAATCCAGCTGAGCATTATGAAAATATCACTACCAATGCATTGACTACATCTACATAGACTCCTTTTCTATTTAATGAGACAAAAAACCAAGAAACAAACAAACAAAAAAACCAACAACAACAACAACAAAAAAAAGCTTGGTATTAGATCCTGATTGTACCTAAAACAGTTACCAAAGTTACGCTGCTAAAGCTAAATGAAAACCGCATTCTTTATTGTATACAATTTACAGTCAGATACAAGAACAAAGAACATTACTGACAACCTAATTATTAATTGGATCTGTATGTGTGATGCATTTGTTTTTGAAACATGAAACTTTCAGTTCTATTGATAGAGAAGCTAAGAATGATGAATTCTTTCAATAAAAGTAATGGTTAATATTATGGTTGAACTGCATACTCCGTTATCATTTTTCCACAGTTCAGACGAAATAAATATTTGCCAACAAGGGATTGATCTAATTAATTTTTAACATAAACAAAGAAAATTAAAGAGATTTCTTAGCATTCCTTTAGCTTTCTTATATATGTTAATTATAAAAGGTGTTTTGATTGTATAATTGTTTTCAGGACTGCTGCTTATGTTGAGGGTTTTTTCCTTAGGTAGCATTAAAAATAAGGAGAAAACAAAATAAATACAACTTTTTTTGCCTTGCTGCATATAGCTAAGATTAAATTTGACATTTTTATATGCGTCAGTTAAGAACCTAGTGTTGCTCAGCCTGTGAGATATAGTAGGTACTTACCAAAGATCATGGGTGAGAATTTCATAAAGGATTTAATTGCTTTTAAAAGTTCCTCTTAAGCATATGTTATTTTCATGTGTTTAAATTGTTACTTAATTTTTTGGATAAAATAGATTTTATTTTTTTATTACATCTGAATATGAATCATATTTGTTCAAAGTAAGTGTTACTACAGAAATATGTATTCTAGAAGGAAACATCCTGAGTTTGCTGGTGCTAAATTCATTAATTCTGCAAAAGATTGATTTTAAAAAACCCAAAACAACAAACAACCAACCATGCAATATGCAAACTTCATTTGCCTCCTTTTAATAATGTTCTTTTCATCATAAGCTTGATCTTGTTTAAAGTTAAACATTTACCTAACTCCTTCTTCAGGGCTGATGTTTTATTAAATCATTTTACAAATGATCAAAAAAATATTCTTCTATTAAAATTTCAGAAAATATTTGGAATAATGTTATGCTTTCAGTAAATGTCACTGAAGTTCACTGCTGTTCCTCTGGAACAAAGTTGATACAGTCATTAGCAGGGAAACCCAGAAACAGCTTGTACAGCTTTAAAAGTATGCCTGTCTAGACAGCAGATGAATGGAGAAGAAATTCTTCCTGCATTGGCCTTGAGCAAACTCTACACAAAATCACAAGTACTTATATAAGCCAAGACTGCAGTGACCAGACAGGAGAACTTAAAATCCTCACTCTACATTATATTTTATGTAACCATGACTTGTTTATATGTTATAAATGAATGTATATCTTATGTGTTAGGTATTCTGCAATAGTGGAAGCCCAATGTTAAAAAATTATACATAGAAAGAAATAACTCAACAGAATGATAGTATTCTTTCATCTCTCATTGTGTGCCATTCTTGGCAGGAAATATAAGCTGCAGGACAGGGCCATTAATTCAATCTTTGGTACACTCAGCAACATTTGTAGTGGTCCTGCAGGCTGACAAGAACTGTAGCTTTCCCCAGTGAAATCCTTGTACTTGCTTCCCCAGTGTAGACCAGAAGAGTCAGGTTTTTGTTGTTGGTGGTGGTTTTTGTTTTGTTTTGGTTTTTTTTCAGGGAAGCTGCCCTCTTCCTCCAGGGAATTTCTGACATCCTAAATAGCCTATGAAACATAGCGAGCAAAGAGATATGGGAACTCCCAACACTAGGTTCTGTCCTGCAGTCACTGAGAAACACAGCAAAACTGTGGCTGATGGCTTTCACTTCCTGAGGACAAGGGAGCTGTTGCTCAAATATTGCCTCCCTTCTCCCTTCACTAATGTAGATGCAAATATTTACTCCGGTAGATGTTTGCATTTGCAGTCAAAATATGTCATCCACAGAACTAAGGGCATATATCTGCACACTTAATTCCTATATATATAGTATAGCTTAACCCACAGTGAAAGAGTTCAGATAAATTACGTTACTTCACAATTGTTGCAAGCTAAGAACATACAGTGTATGTGAAAGGTAGCTCAGCAGATGCTTGGTAAGCCATAGTAACTTGATTCATTATCAATTCCCCGGGAAGGGAGGCCACAAATCATATAAAGTTGCATAGGTTGAACTCTCAAGAGGCTTTCACAGATTCCTGGCATAATGTACTCAATATATGACTGTCAACATATTGACATTTGCAAGTTTTAGCTGATCTCTCTTTAAAATAGCTTCAAATGAGAAATTCTGCTCAAGATTTATTATTACAAATGATAAAGAGGGTACAGCAAATATTGGATGCATCAGAGTATGGGGTCAAACCTCAGGAATCGGGCAAGGAAGATATAATCAACACCATCTCTTGGTGTTGGCATGGACTTCATAAAAACCTCAGGGGAAAGGAAGAAATGACAGCAGCTTGAGCAGCTGTTTTCAGAGTGTGCCAACATAACCTCCATGGGTAGTAAAAACTGGACAGAGAGGATGGATCTCATGCTGCTTGTGAACAACTTGGAAAAGTTCCCTTAAGTCAGCACACACAGACAGCCTGGTGCCATTCCAAAAAGTACTGCATATGAGCTATGAGGGTAAGCAACTAAGAATGATGCTAAAGAGCTCAGAGCAGCAGTGATCTCGCTGAGCCATCTCGGCCACCCAGCTCTGACTCGGGAGGATCAAAGTCTGAATATTGACATGCTTTAACTGGAGGAAGCTTAATACAAGGCACACACATATTCAGCCCTGCTAGACAATGGCAAAAAAAGAGGCATTTTCAAGCACAGAACACTTTATGTTTTACTAATGCCTGAGCTTACATAATTTTCCATTTGCATAGTTAACACAGACATAAAATATGTGGAATATGATTGTGACATGAAAAATTTAAAAGGAGGCAGCGCACTAGGATGAGCTTGGTGGAGCTCATGAGAGACTGTATCCGAGGGCTAAATTATTTGTTTCTTCTGTCATCCCAGCAGTGACTTAAGAAACTGTCAAATTTTCTTTGATCCATTCTAAATTGAAAAAAATACTAACTTTTCCACGTTCACTATGTCAACCTGCTCTGTTTTGAGGATTTTTTCCACATCTCACTGATTGGAAGACAGGAGAATAAAAACTTAGCAAGCAACAATTTTCTGAGGTTTCCATTTAAGTTTTGGATGTCTGATAATAAGTCATTCAGAGCAGTCATCTGAAAGTCACTTTAGGGAGTCATATTGGCAAAAGGGAAAATAAGGTTGATTATTGTCTTTATTAATAAAATAAATATTTTATGTATTATTAATTTATTTTTTTTAATCTGAGAAATTATTGGTTGCAGCCTATACAGGATAGGCACAAAATGAGAAGGCATTAATATAAAACTTTAGAGAACAGTTACAGAAAAATCATTAGCTTTGTTTCCTTCCCAAATCAGAAAATGTTCATGGTTATTACTTCTCTGTATATAATATATGGAACCTGGAAGTAAAGTCGGGACAGTACACTTGGGTAATTTATCATGTTAATTTGAATCCATATAAAAAAATATATTACAAGTCTTTTTATCTCCCTTAACAAATAAGATTTCCTTTTTCAAAGGAAGTAAATCTACATACCATTTTTTATGAAGTCTTTAATGAGCCTCAGACCATTAAACCAACTGGATTTTCTTCTACCAGACACCTTCCTTCTCTTGCTAATATTAATAAAACTCTTAATTTTATTTTATTTTTCCATTGAAAGGAAAAAGGTGAATAGGAGTTCTCAGTCACTTTCTCCCCAAGATTTCTGTATTCCAAACTTTCCCAGAACAGACAGAGGCAAGCTGGCAGTCAGCCTGGAGAAGGAGGAGGGGTTGACAGTCAGGGCACTCAGGCTCCAACAACTTGCCAGAGAAGTGCATGCCAATTTTACTTTTCCCCTGCAGTGAGAAAATTAGTTGGATAAAAGCCTTTCAGACATGCAACAGGCAAAGTACTTTTTTTCCATTTGTACACCCAGTATGGGATTTTTCTAGAAATCATCCTCTCTCTTCTCATCTCACTAATTTTAAAAACATTATCTTTATCCCAATTTGCACCATCAAAAATACCTACAAAAAGCATGGAAGGAGAAACAGATGGAGGCAGATAGTGCTGGAGAGAAGACTGAAGGCTGAGTAGCTTTGTATGGTTAATTGGCTGGTTAATAGCTCATATCACTTTACAGTATTACACAGTAGATGGAAGATTCCTGTCGAATTGGTTAGTTGAAGGAAGTGCAGCACAGGACTTCAGAGGTCTAGTGGACTTACAGAAAAAAGGATGCTGAGTAGCAAAAATTAACAATGTCTAGAAGAAGAACAGCCACATTGTGTAGCTGTTGGAGTCCCCGATATAATCTGATTATTTGCTAAAATAGGCCAATTAATAGATTCAGTTAAACTTCTATACGTAGTGCATAAAGATACTAAATGCAAAGAGCAGCTTTGAAGACCAGCAAATTGGCCAACATATTTGGTAGGAAAGAAAAAAGCATTCAGCATTCTCTTTGCCTAAATAGTATGGAGGAAGATACTGCATTCCATCTTCTGTAATTGTTAGTTACAGAGTTTCTGGAATTTATAGACCACAATGTGCTACTGTGATTTCTTCCATAGAAAGACCCTGAAGAGGTTTTATTTAAAACTTGAAGAGGTTTTAAATAAATGTTTACAGTTCATCATAAACTTGGAACATGTTGTGTAGTTGCATGTCCTTAGTTGGTTGCAGTGAGACATTTCATGTGAGTTTTCCTTGAAGAACGGGGTAAGGACTCCAAGCTACTTCAGCAGAAGTATGCAAAATTTTGTGTCCTCCATGCTTCTTCATATGAGTGATGACCAGGATATTTCTGTAACTTCCATTATTGACTTTAAAATGTGATTCTAGATAAAAAGATAGAGGGAAANAAAAAAAAAAAAAGCAGCATTGCTTTACTTCCAGGATATTACTGTTACTTGTGTATTTTGTTTAAACTACACTCCCTCCTCCTGGAATCACTTTTCTGGGATTTTTTGGGGTTCTTACATAGATTATTTTCTTGGCAAACACATTGCTGCTTTTTAATTTGCTTTTAGGCCCTGAAGTGTCTTTTAATCAATTGAAAATATGACTAAAATATGTCCTGACTTTTCATTTAGGTTTGTTTGGGTAAATTTAATTTTAAGAAAAAAAAACCCAGCAGAACTCGAAAGCCATGGGTTTTGTTTTTTTTTTTAAATTTTTTTTTTTTNTTTGTTTTTTTTGGTTTTTTTTTAAATTTTTTTTTTTTTAATAATTTTTAAGAAAGTCTTGAGACTTTGGAAGGAAAGCTGATACTGAATTCTTGTGGCTGCAATAAAAAAATTACTACATTAAGAAAGAGGAAAATTCAACAGTGTGTTATGTTATTTCAACTTATTATGGATGAGGGAATTTAAAATATAATTCTGTACCTTTTACAGAATTATGTTGGATTTCATGCTGGTCATAGACAGGAGGCTCAAAAAACAGACAGGAGAGTACCTTTACTTATATCTGCAAAATTATGCGAGGTGACACAGGTCTGGCTATTAAACATTTGGCCTTGTTGAAGACTAGTCTGGTTGGGTGCGAGCTAGAAAACTGCAGAGGTACTGACAACACAACAGGCTCACAGAGGATTCAATGCTTATTGCTTCTTTGCTGTGAAAAATGTGGTGGTTATAACTCGGGCTAAAGAGAAGATGAGATACAACTTTTGGTTTTGATATTAGATCACTGACATAGCTAGTTTCTCCAGAACACCTTACAGAAAACAATACTGGACAGACTTTTTGCAAGTGCAGGTATTCAGTTATCACTAAGCTCTAAGAGCTGCTCAGTGTGCATTAATCAAAGATCTTTTTGACTAGGAAATACAAGAAATCAAAATTCAGCCCTAAGCCACATCATGAGATCTTTCTAGGTATTACTTTCTTCTTTCTCCTCAGGTCTGTGGTCACTTCAATATTTCTCAACTGGACGAAGGAATTGTTGAAGAGGGAGAAATAAAGAAAAACAGAGTGTTGATTTATGGGACATAATGTTAAACTTTCACCAAATTTTATTTAATATTCATATTTTAAATTCTCAGAATAAACATCTAGTGTACAGTACAGCCAAGAGGTCAGCTGGGCACCTGTATGTGGTCACAATTGTATGGTAATGTTTCAGGGACTACCCCAATGGGTCGATGGTGCTCAGCAAAAAGAAGGACTGTAAAGTATTCTTGAGGAAAGAGTAGATCTCTGAATATAAATTCTGGCATCTGAAACCAAAACACAGTTATCTATATTAAAAGGTGAACCTTTTGCAAACTTGTGATTTCTCAAAGGAGCAAAGCCCCTCTTAAGGTGTGGCCAGAGTTAAGTAGAAATGAACTTCAGAAGAGGATTTTTTGTTGCCATGCATGTGTGTGCCCGAGAACATGAGAAGCAGACCAGGGCAGATACAGCAGGTAAAGGATGTCCTCTTGCACTCTCAGCAGTCTGGCCAGGTCACCAATGGCCAGGGGCTACCACAGGGCCCAAATTGCAGCTACTGGATCCTGATTGCAACAGTTTTGGTGAAAGAACATTTATCCATATTTCATTACATCATAGACATAAACAGCAGCTGTGTATCTCCCCTACATTTATTTCTTTTCACTTTTGAAATACACATAACTCTCATAGAACCAAACTAGAATTTGGAAGAATCATTGGGGAAAGATCATAAGAATGTAGTTAAATTATAGTATCAGATTGTTAAAACAAAATGGAGTCTGTAGAAAAGGCCTTAACACAGACTGTGTGAGTTTATATTAGCAATTGTATGGCCGGTGGGATCCGGGCAGTGATTATCACCCTACTTGGTGTTATCACAAGTACTTTGCACTTGTGAGGCCGCACCTGAACTCCTGTGTTCAGTTTTGGGTCCCTCACTACAAGACAGACATTGAGGTGCTGGGGCATGTCCAGAGAAGGACGATGGAGCTGGTGAAGGGTCTGGAGCACGAATCTTATGAGGAGCAGCTGAGGGAGCTGGAGTTGTTTAGCCTGGAGAGAAGGAGGCTCAGAGGAGGTCCTATCACTCTACCGGCTAAAAGGAGGCTGTAACCAGGTGGGGATCAGTGTCCTCTCCCCAGTAACAAGCAGCAGGACAAGAGAAAACAGCCTCAAGTTGCACCAGGAGAGGTTTAGACTGGATATTTGGAAAAATTTCTTCACTGAAATGGTGCTAAAATGTGGAACAGACTGCCCAGAGAAGTGCTGGAATCATCATGCCTGGAAGTATTTAAGAGATGTCTAGACATGGCTTAGTGGTGAACTTGGTAGTAGTGGGTTAACAGTTAGACTCAATGATCCCAAAGGTTTTTTATACAATAATTATGTGATTCTTTGTAATTTGTGTACAGCTGTTTAGCAAACAGAGATCTATATGTATCTTTCTTCTCTAAGTGAAATTATTTCTCTTCTGTTTGACTGAGAAATTCACCTGATTTTGAAGCTGTACCTATAAATCTATAGTACTGGCAGAAGCCTATTCATAAAACATGGAGATTTCACTGTAAGTTCTGGAGGAAAGTCAATGTTGCAAAGTGAAGTGTAAAATTATTCCTGTCTCAGTGTTATTTTTGAGTCATATATCTCTGCCTTTTATGAACAGCAGGCATATTTGGAAGAATTATGTCTGAGTCATAAATCCCTATTTGCCTGGGACATGACTAATAGGTGTCTTTAACACAGTAAGATGATATTACTGTCTTAGCTTGCAATTTTTTTAACCTCTGAAGTATATACAACAGGTGAAGTTTAAACAGTATAGTGACATTAATCTATGGTCTGTCAAGATGTTGTTACCACCCTCCTTTTCTGGTCCATTGATTCCAGCCAGCACATGCTGTAATTTATATGAGTCCCAAAATTTATTATTTCAATATTTAGCAAGCACAATCAGCATGGTTGCTTTCAGAACCTGCTGAGTGTGGTGGTCTGAGGGAGAAAAGGAGTGAGTGAGTCGAAGCAGGGAAGGAGGGAGGAGATCATTGTTCGCCCACTCCCTCACGCTGCGTCAGCTGAGCTGTGACCAGAGAAAACAGAAGTCTGCTTAAATGAATAATGTTGCAGATCTTCCTTCTGTAGCTACCAGTGGGGGCCAGTCTGTTTGTAGGCAATTACCAACCTCTTGTGTTTTGAGTAGCTATGCATCTTGAGTGAAAAAAAAAAAAAATCTTCATGAGCTGGTTTCTGTCATCCACATTGTCTTGTAGAAAAGACAGAGAACAACTCTAACAACACATCTTAATATTAATATTTAATATTTTTGAATATCTCTGCTTGTCTAAAGGCTGCCAAGCATTGCTTATGAATAGGTTCTGAATTTTACAGAAGAGCTTATTACTACAGTGGGAACAATACCACCTTCTCTACATGCCTTTTACTAGCCGCCTCCTTGCCATTATCACTGTTACTAGCTATTTATTTTTCTATTGTAGGTCAGACTGTGCACATGTGCACAGCATTATATGTGGTTACACTAGCTGTCCCAAACATATTCTCCTAAAACGCCTGTCTATTCATAACTGTGTATATATACACAATGTGTAACATAACATGGCGATAAATATTATGTCACATAACAAGAATGAACAATATTTGGTGATTCCTGAACATCCTTAATTGTTCCTGAAACATGCTACCTGCGATATTAATTTATCTTGGCTATGCAGTGTGAAAATAGCATCGAGAAGTTTTTGTGGGAAATTTTGATTTTTTTTTTTTTTTAATACTGAAGTTTGCACTTCAGTATTCCTAGTTTGTGATTTGTCCCTTAAATCACATTGCATTTTATTTGCTCAGTCAATTAGATGGCCTACATTCCTAGAAGAAAATAACTGTTGAGGAATAATGAATGAGGAATAATATATAATACATCATTAATATGGAAATTAATCAAAATTTATGCAGAAAGTCACAAGCCCTTCAGCAATTATAGCATTTTTTATAAATAAAATGGTAGCTGTCCAAGTATTTACAACCAAATAACATGCCCTATCACTATTATGGGCCTAGCATATTAGATATATGTGCTAAAGCACCAACAAATTATGGTTTATGCTGTTCAATCAGTTCTAATTAATTCTAGATATTCCTCAAGGGAGACCCTGTTCAAACGAACTGATTATGGGCAGTGATGAGAGTTGCATGATGACAAATGTACCCTTTTCTACAGCCTTCAGGTTTGTGATAGTATTTGGTTGGACATGAGATAAGGCAGTGTTCTCTGTATTTAAATAAGAAACATAAAAGGGATTTTCTTCTTCTGGTAGAAAGGGCCATCAGAAATGTGTTTATTTCTTTCCACACCCTCTTAGCTAGAAACAGATAGTGCAAGATAATGCTGCAACATCCTAGACCAGAAAGCAACTGATTGTGGTTAGGATTCAGCTCACCAGCACCTACCTCCAGATAAAGCATGGTGGCGGTTATTTAGTTTAGTACCGGGTAGGAATTTATATTCTTTACACTGGAGGATTATTTTGTGAGCTCTGGGCTCTGCTTGAAGAAGAAATGCCATCTTGAGGTACCAAAAAGTACACATTTAAAACAAACAGCTGAAATGACAGCAGCTGTTGCCCTCAGGCTGATCAAGCTGAGCACTGAAAGCAATGATTTTATCCCTGTGCTGTGGAGACTGTCACTTTCTGATGCAAACAACTAACATGCGGCATTTCTTCTTATAATTGTAGGCAACATGCCACAAATGAAAGAGAAACTGTGCTGCTGCATCTGCCAGCCCTTGAAGGCTACAAGTGGTGACACAGGCTCCAAATTTTAGACAATTACTTTAATTCCTTTTAATCTAATTATGCTAAATTGTTTTAGTGGAAGAATAAAAAAAAGCACCTGTGAGAAAACTGCAAGGACAAAGTTGATAATTTTTGCTTTGTTTCCAAAGTAAAAACTTCTATGTTATTGTGCTTAATTTTAAATACACATTTAGACAGTTTGGAGCACGGATTTCCAGCTTCAAGATCTAGTTCCCTCACATACCAATGCTTAATGAGTGCAATTATCAAATATTCATTCAATTTATTTGTGATTGAAATTTTTTATTGCTAAAATTTCATACTGCTTTTCTATATCCATAATGTCCATTTGTAATTATTCTATTTGTAATTGTTCTTAGTGTTTTCTCTTGCAGAATCCCACAGTTTACATATTTTTCAGGTTTGTACAGGGCTCATAACTATTTTTTATCTTGTGTAGTCGGGAATGGGTTTTGGCTAAAACTAGAATTTGGCTAGAATTAATCAGTGCTTAAAATATACCATAATCAGAAAGCTTGTTTCCTATGTTAAGAGAAATTAAACTCCTGGAGTGATTGCAGATGTTGCTTCATGCTAGTTTTAATCAAGGATATTTGTTTAAGACTAAAAATATCTCTTGAATAGACATTGTTTGTCAAATATTTTCATTTTTATTAAAAGGTTAATTTTGTTTCAGAAAGTTATAATTTCTGATCTAATTTCTGAAAATACGTTGCACTCCACTTACCAAAGTACTCTCAGGCTGTTCTCTGTTCAGAACAAAACAGAGTTACAACCAAAGGGTGTCACTGAACACATAGATCAGGAACCCCACAAGCAGACCCCCAGAGTGTTTGAAACCCTCCTTCAGAAAGTTTACTATTTTAATTGTGTAATCACTAAGAAAAACAACAAACAAGACTGTGGAAAATTTGTCTTAAATACAATTTTCAGATTCTTAACAGAAATGTTCTTTAAGAGCAGTCAAAAGCAATATATTGTGAAAGGTTTCTGAAGAGCCACTGAAATATTCAAAGTGCTTTTTACAAGTTTAGGATACCATCTCATTACCATACCATTGAGGTAACGAGAAAAAAAAGTATATAAATTCAAATGTTTGAGTTCAAGTGGAGAGATAGCAAATAACTGCAGAGAATTTGAAGAAATTATCCTTTCATTTTGACATATGCTGTGTATACTGTTGGCTCAGTAACCTGTAAGGAAGAGAAAAAAGAGGAAAAATATCCACCTTAGTTGAAGTGTGATTGTATATATACTACTGAGTAGGTGAAATATCATAATCTTGCCAACAGTTGCTCTCTGTTGGCAATATACATGCTAAGTTTTTTGACAGACGTTTATATGGGACCAATCCACTAAAGAAACAACAAAGCTTTGTGCTTTACACATCATTAAAGATCTTTTATGGTCATATGGTAGTAATGTAGGAATTGCAAGGGAAATGTAGCTTTGATATCAGATTTTTATTTTGGTTGGCATATAAAATTACCATTTTGAGACCCATAGATATCACAGCAGACCACTAAAGAAGAAAAACGTCTGAATTTCCATAGAGTTTTGTTATAGCATTCCTACTAATTCAAGTTGATCAGCTGAAATTAACTCCGGAGTTAATACCAGAAATACCATCACTATTTATTTTCACAATGGACAAAATAAAATGCATTGATTTAGTGAGGGTTCAACTCTGAAACAAATTCCTCTGGAGGTTAACAGTCCCATGTAAGAGTACTTCTCTGCAGTAATTTCAGTGGAATACCGACAGACATACACTCTATTGAGTTTAAGTTACTACTGTTTTATTCACTGATGATCAGTCCTGCTAAATCTACCATTGCTTTCTCTCCATAGGTTTTCTTTATATTCCGTTAAATTTTAGCTGAATGTGTCTGCCTCACATCTCTAGCCAGCATGGAGCATGATATTTCTAAAGTATTTCTGTCATTTCTAGGATGGAAAAGTCCAGTCGCAGAATACTCCTTTTTATTTTTTCTCTGTGAGAAACTGGTATCTTTTCAACTTCTGTGGAAAATGGCAGTGAATACAGAGAAAGAGATTTGGAAGCTGGGTTAGAAGCTGAGTACTTTTCTGGCAATGGATAGTTTTGATAGCTTTAAAAAGAGCTGACACTTACCCAAATAAAAAGTTTCTGAAATTCTCCTTTGTTAGATTTATGTTTAAATCTTCTGTTTGTGTATCTGGTTATGCCAGCTTACTACACATTGCAGTGGTGTGGGTGGCTTATTTGTAACCATGATAGCTTCTTTATACTTCCACTTTCAAAAGTAAAAGACATATTTCTACTGAGAGTAATAAAACCAAAATCTGCTCAAGAGCTACTGCATTTCCTCTGTCTCAGAAATAAAGGATAGTTGATGGATATATAGTCCCTAGTGAGTTTTTACATGCATCTTGGACTAGAATTTTAACAGAATCTAACTTCATTCTGCAGAGAGTCATAAGTCCTCCTTCTTTAGCTGCTGCTAACAAGAAGGACATACTCCATTATCATCAGTGTACTTCTAGATACAAATTTATTTGCCTTTGTAGAGATGGTGTTAGTCATACAAATCTTAGTAAACTTTAGTACTTTACTGTGTTCTTCTCCCAGTTCAGTAAAATGCATTGTGATCTCCTCAAATCAGTATGATTTCACTGATTAAACCTATATTTTATTAGAAAGATGTAGTTAAGAATTACCGGGAACCAGTTTTTCAAGATTTATCTCAGCTTCAAGCTTCATTAAAGCACTATGAATATAATGACATTAGAATTTTACCTCAGACATCTAATTTAATCAGAATTATTTTTCACTCTATTTTTTCAGCTCTATAAACTTATGCAAGTTATTCTTAATGTTTTCCTGTTGCAGTGCAATCAAATTCAAAGCTTTCTAAATGAAACAGAACGGATGGAAATTCCTTTATTTTAAATGTTATTGTTTTCCCTTTTTAAAATTACTATTTTCTTTGTCCTAGTGGTTTTTTTTGCTTTGTTTATTTGGCCTTATTTTTTTTTTTTTCTCTTGAAAAAAATCTCTTTGGTATGTATTTGAATAGGTAAAGTGCTAAATCATATGGGAAATTACAAATAAAAATACTGTCTTTTCCACTCAAGCAAATTTCCAGTCTATACACAGCTTCCTAATTACTTACTAGTTTCAGTTTTTCAGGTGTTACTTATACAATATTATCATTAACTGGCAACAGGAAATTAATACTTTAAAGTAGTGTCTGCCTTGATCATCTTCTCACTTGTTCTCATTGCTTGAAGGCTATGTCTTGAAGAAAATTAGAATAANGGAAGTGTGTCTATACATAGCATTAGACCTCAGGGAAAAAACCTAACAAACTACTGTGTGTGTGTGGTGGGGGTGGGGGGAGGGTGTCAATGAAAAAGACAACTGACTGTTNTGTCTTGAAGAAAATTAGAATAAACCAAAAGCAAGTAGAAGGGAACAGATGATATTGAGACAGTCTGCCTGTTCAGTTGGGCAAAGAAGGAAAACCAATTTTTCACATGTTTGAAAATCAGATATTCTGTGATTTTCTCTGTACAGTAACAACCTTCCCAGAAATAAATATGTAAGGTAGCAGATCTTTGCAAAAAGATGGCTTGACACCCACCAAGATACCATTGACCCAAATCCACGAGTATCAGGTCTTACCTTTTCCTTCAAGCATGGAGCAATGTCTGTATGTTAGGGGGGATTACCAAATGAGTTACATATATTATTTCCTTCATCTCTACAGCATCCCTTCTTACCCATTTCTGGGAGCAGGTACCAGGCTTTAAGCAGTGTATTTTAATTATTACAGGTATCATAGAATTATAAAATCATATATTCACACCCTTTACTACCTTGTCTGTAAATTCTCTTTGTTTCTGTCATGGTAAAATAAGTCTGCAATAATTTTATTATATATGT
>VWZN01000468.1:11281-24070 GCA_013396955.1 Regulus satrapa | reverse complement strand
AAAAAAAAAAAAAAAAAAAAAAAAAAAAAAAAAAAAAAAAAAAAAAAAAAAGTGCTCCGGAGCTCCATAAAGCATAGGGTGGCTTTCAAACAAAGGGTTAAAACTACTTTTCACAACTCACAAAATTTCAAATGCAGACGGTGTATTTTTGTGGGAGGGGGTTACCGAAAGGGAATCCTCAATACCAATTGGCTGTTCTCTATCAGCTGCAGCTGAGCTCAGGCTCTGCTGAAGTGCAGTATTGATCTGAAGGGTAAATGTGTAGGAAGCCTCAGAGAGCGATTCAGTCGTGTTCTGAGAAGAGAACCAACCTCTTCCAGTAAGAAAGTGGTTTCTACCTGCCTCTGCTGCCCGCGACATCCTTTGTGAATGAAGGGGAACGCGAGAGAGGGCAGTTTGTCGCTACAGCGATTGAGCGAGCGAGGTGCTGCCGCTGTGGCCGCTGCTGCCGCTGGTCTTGCCTGGTGCTGCTGCAGCTCCGTGTAGCAGGTAAGGCGGCTTTTCCTGGGAAGGGGGAGGCGAAGAGGCCGGGCTGGCACCGCGGTGCCCGGAGCTGCGGCGTGGGTGCCCCTGGAGCAGGGTGCCGAGGGACGCTGCCTGCGCGGAGCAGCGGCAGGGGCACCGCCAGGAGCCCGACCGGGCGGGCTGAGCAGCCCCTAGTCCCTGCTCATCCCGGGGTGGAACAGCAAAACTTCAATAAGTTCTGAACAAAGTGTGCGGGTCCGCAGTGCCTAAAGGGAGAGGGAGCAGGGGAGGGGGAGGAAGGAGCTGCGCCTTCCCCTTCCCGCTCTGCGGGCGTCCAGCCCTCCGGCAGCCGGGCAGTGGCTCCGGGAGACGAAGGCACCTGGGTGGCACAAAGGTGTGGGTGCAGCCGCTTGGGCTGTGCTGGCTGCTGAGATCAGGGCTGATAAAAGGAAAAACACAGCGTGCCAAACTGGGTGCTCAGTTAAAAAAGAAAATAGCTAAGAGATGCTGTCAAACTCGCGGGGCTGGAAATGTATTTGCCTTTTTAAAAAAAAAGTCCTTTTATGTTATTGTTGTGTGTTTGGTTTTTTTTTTTTTTTTTTTTTTTTTTTTTTTCCTTTAAGCCTTCAGTACTCTGTGCGTATATGAATACGGAGGGAGGGAGGGGGGATTTTCTGCAGCATTGACGTTGAAAGGTTCAATTTGATAATAAGGTTCAATTAAAGGAAAGAAGGTAAGGAATGTGAATTTGACTTGAAGCAACTTTGAAAACAACTGAGCAGCCTCCTCCCTTAAACAAACAAACAAAAAAGACACTGCAGAAAAAAAAAAATCTAATAGTGAGAAATAAAATTTAGCCCTGACACAAGATTTTCAAATGTGAGCCATGACTTATAATTATGTTTCAAACTGATCTTCTATGAATTAGTCATGTGATGAACAGTATGTCATGCATAATCTTTATACGAACATTTTAATAGTGGGGTTTGCTCTGAATTACAAATCGTGCTGCAAGTGTGCCTATGACAGCGATGTGTGAACGTACTTGAGTATTTCACGTAATTTTTGATGTGGATGGCTATGTGGCTTTGGTATTTCAGTTTTTAATATTCAATCTAGTGTAAGGAGGATACATGTTTCTTGCCTTTTAAATATTCATTTCAAAGCATTCTGTGGTGTGGTGGTGATGATGGGACTTTGTGTAAATTTCTATGTTTATTGAGTGACGGTTAACTGGTTTTTTTTTCTGTATCTGCAAATATCTGTAAAGAGCTAAATAGGATGCTGGATAGCATCAATAAATGGTTGAGGTTAGTGGTGTTTCTTTCTCTATTTTCAAATTCAAATATAAATAGCAAACCCTGAACAATTCAGGAATAGTAAGTAGGTATTATTATAATGCACCTTTTGCTATCTATGTGATTGCATTTCAGATTCAAAGTAAATCAGTATTAAAATACTATCACGAAACCATGCTTTTAGGAAATTAACAAATGTTTCAGGGTGTCTTTATTTCAGTCTTCTGAACATGTTAAACCTGTCATTGCTCACAGTGTGTTTTCAAGAGGTTTTAAGGCTCTTTACAAAATATTTTCCCAGATCAGAAAGCCAATGGTTCCTTTGCAGAAGTCACAAGCAGTTAATTTCTAAAGTGATTTGAGTGCTCCAGAACATATCAGCATGCAAAGCCTTCCAACACAACTGATCAAACTATTTACCTGATGTTGCTCTTTTTAGAGATTGAGGCCCCTGTGGGAGATGGTAGGGGAAACAGATTCTCCTTTGGGGAAGCAAAACACAAAATACTTTTTTGGAAAATACTGTTTTATAAACAAATTTCTTTTGTCTTTCTTGCATCTATCCCATAGATGACATTCATCCTCAAATTTGTTTTATTTCAATTAACTTGTGCCTATCCTGCCCCCCTTCCTCCTACCTGTTCTGAAGTCAGGTCTATGATATTTGTTTATCCACTGTGCTGCCATAAATTTGTTCATAATACATAGACAGACTTCCCTCAAAGTGTTCGATACCTTGTAATTTTTTAGTCCAAATATATAAGAAGAAATTATATTTCAGTTGCAATGACATGCAATAGAAAATAGGTAACAGAATACCAAATATAAGGGCTGCAGTTGTCTTGCTATATGCAGTTTCTCATTTTGTACCCATCAGTCGGAGTTTTGTTCTGAAGAAAAACATGACTCGTAATCAGTATTCTGAAGGAAAGCAAATGCTTATTTTGCTTTCTTTCAACCTTAAGTAACCCATTAGTTCAATAATAGTGCTTGAGATGACTAAAAATTTTATCGGTTAGCCAATTTCTAGATTACTTTCCCTTAAGTGAGTTTTAGACTGACACCTTTCTCAGTATTTAAATTATTTTAGATACTTTTATATAAGAGAATGTTTTAGAAGTCATTGACTCTTGTGTAACGGAAAATGTCCTGATGTTTTTTGTCTTTATCTGGATGCTACTACCACAGTATCTTAAAGGTTTGGTTATAAATGTTTCATAAAAGGTTGAAAAGTTGTGCTTAAGTAAGTATTTAAACAGTTATCAGAGAATTAGAAAAGGGAGTAACTTATATGTAACTATGTAAAACTTCATTATAAATTTTTTCAAATATTCTTATAATCACCCACAGCTCTTTAATATGTTCAGAGGCTCTGCTAGTCCCATACTAACTTTCCTAAACTGTTCTGACGTGGACATGCAAAGTCTTACAGTAAAACAGAGCAGATCAAGTCAGGGTGGAACATAGTGCTGTCCTCATGTAATGAATCACAGAGGCTTGGGAGTGGGCATGCTGCCTGATGCTGGCTCTACAAGGCAGCCCCTGAAGTACATGAAAACACCTTCTCATTGGTGGGGAGTGGGGCTCTCCTTACCTGCTGCACTCTGCTGTAAAACTGGTAAAGCACTCACGGTTTCCTGTGCAGTGACTGAGTCTTAAATGATAACAACAAAGATTGTTTGGAGCACAGTTTTCTCATTAGGCATAACAATGTAAATACCAACATTGTTGAGAAGGCCATCTAAAGGGAGTTTCTGCACATACATTTCTTCATGACAGTGTCTGTCCAGAAGAGATCTCATACCTTTTGCTCTGGAATGTATTGCTTTTATTTATCCTTATGCTTTTAAAGATTATGAGAGAGTGTATGTGCTCATTACATCTCTTTTCCTTATTTCTAGATATAATAAAATTATATCAAGCATATAAGCAACAAAGAAAAATAATATATTTCAAGTTTGGATATATTTATTTTAAAATCTTTACTATTGTCATATATTCTACTTCTCATTCCAACAACATATATTAGTTTTAATATTAAAATATTCAAAGTTTTCTGAAACCTTTGCCTCTACTGCTTATACTTAATTACCAAAAAACATTATTATTATTAATACTTACATTATTATTTAATAGTGTGAGTATTGTCGTGAGTACTCTGTTAAATCATTTTGTGATGACAGCTGGCATTTTGATTAAGTTACTGCAGTTGTCCCATACAGAGTCATAAGGCTTTGAAAAATGATTGCATGTATGAATTGTTGTTAAGCATCTCTCCTTTCATAAATATCAAACTGCTTTCAGAATATTTTTCTTAATATTGACAGTGTGTGTGTAAGTACTGAACTACATGCATGCCCAGGAAAGGGCAACAAATCTGCTGAAGGATCTGCAGTACAAGTTTTTTGAAGAGCAGCTGCGGAAGCAGAGGTTTTTTAGCCTGGAGAAAAGGAGGAGACCTTATCCCTCTCTACAGCTGCCTTAAAGGCAGCTGTAGCTGTGTGGGGCTTGTCTCCCAGTCAGCAAGTGACAAGACAGAGGAAACATCCTCTAGCTGCATCAGCGGAGATTTAGATTGGATATTAGGGAAAGTTTCTTCACTGAGAGCATGGTCAGACATTGAGATAGGCTGCCTAAGGGGTGGTGGAATGGTCATACCTGGATGGGTTCAAAAAGTATGTAGATATGTCACATTCTGACATGGTTTGGTAGTGAGCATGGCAGAATTACATTACTGGTTGTACTTAATGATTTCAGACCTCTCTTCCAACTTCAACAATTCCATGATAAACTATAAAAATAAAATCAAATAGAAGCAAATTAATGACAGTTCTGCTGGAGTTACACAATATTTTTTGAAAGGCTAGAAAAGAAACATAGTCCAATTTTAGTGTGAATTATTTTAAACAATAAAATATACTGGTTTTTTTTTTTTTTTTCCCAGTATGTTGCTGAGTGGAACAGCCATATTTTAATCTTATTTCCACGTTGTCATTCATTTCCGACAGCTTATGTATTTGAACCTGATTTTTTAAGGCTCCTAATAAAAAAGCACAGAAGAGAAACATAGAACAAACAAAAAAGAATTAAAGCTGTGCCATAGTATCTTGGATTTTTCTTAATTTAACCATGGCTTTTATTTGTGTGTTAAGAGAAGAAACTCTAATACCTCTGCATTTGTCTGCTCCCTTTCAAATCATATATATTTACCTACAGCATCAGTATCTTTGTTGGTTTCCAGGCTATTCATTTGCAAAGTACTTTGAGGTATCTTGAATGTGAAAATTGTTATGAAGCCAAGTACTGTTCTGCTTTTAAGTGACTCATAAAAATGCCTCCACTTAAAACATTTTTTTATATATATCAGTTTGGGTATGTTTATACATGCCCTTTAAATGAAGTAATTTTTATAAGATATTTTAAAATGCAAATATGATTTGAGTTTGTGTAGTACATTGAGTTGAAAGTATTGCAAGAAATAAATTGTGGTTCAGGGTGGCAACAAAGAGACATGCTGCTAAGAATGTATGTCATCTGAAGTGTTATGTTTTGTAACTGCATTATGAAAAATATCATGGGATCTTTGTTTTTTCTTAGGTACTTGACTGTTCACTAAAGGAACTGAAATATAATGTCTATTATGAGAGATGGCAGCTCTCTCCAGCTCTAGATTTCAGTTTTAGAGAAGTCTTTGATAAGGAGGGAAGTCTACACTCTGCTGTGGTATATTGGTTTCTCGGTGTGATACTTATAAGTGGTTGCATTGTAGTGGAAATAAAGTTGGGGTTGTTTTCACATATGTGTTATTTTGTATTGTGATCATAGCAGATCTCACAGAGTAAACATGTGTGCTTACTTCTTAAGGAGAAAATTAGGGTAAATGGCTACAGATCCTGTCATACCTAATTAATAATATTTGCTGCTCACAGACCTAAATTTCAGAAAGATGGTTAAGTCTGTCTCTTTTTAGGATGTCACTTAAGAGTCTTCTTAATATTAAGAGATAATTCCCTTATATGTCAGTATGGTTCTAAGAAGTTGTCTGCTAAAGAAAGTACTCTATTTCACAGACATAGTACAAGATTAGTCACCTCTCATCACTGAAAACCTTACATTGCTATTGAATAAAACAGGGCTAAGACATACTGTTTTGGCATCTTTGTTTTAAAGGATTCTCTTTTCTAATCTCATTGTTCTTTATTGGTTTATCTTGGCTTATTTGTTTGCTTCTATTCAGTGAAACCAATTGAGATACTCTGAAATTCCTATTTGCTGAACTCCAGAAAGGGATTGCATTTCCTTGAGAAATCAAGTGGACATGTCATAGTTTGTTATAACTACCTCATTTTTGTAATCTTGTAAAAAATATTTTGCCTTTTTTGTGTGCGTGTGTGTGTTTATTATCTGCTTTATCTCAACACGTACAGCCTTAATATCTAGTATAAAATTTAGTTATAAACTTTATTTTGAGATGTCCTGACCACTGCTTCAATGTAGACACTCCTCTTGCACTTACTGTCTTAATTCCCACTGTCAGTTACCAAATGACAATTTTTTTCCCCCCCAAACATCTGTCCTCTAGTAACAGAGTCAGAGGTGGTAGACTGTGCAATGCCTTCATTCGCAGAAGCAGTCTCTTTGTTCAGTTTTGTTCAGTACATTATGTGTTTCTTATAAACCACTGAAAACTTTGGCAACAGTAAAAGCAATGGGACTTTTGTGGAGAGATGAACATCAAAAATTACTTCAGCCACAGGAAAGCACTTCAAGATGACAAAATGGATCCCATGGATAATGTCTTTATGATCTGATGGATTGAACTGCCTAATAAAAACTAAGGATGGTAAATAGGGAAATAATACCAAGGTAGAAGAAGATAAGTAAAACGTATTTAAAGTTAAATAAGAGCTCTTTGCCTCAACTTTTCTGTCATTGATGGAAATAGCCCTAGTTCTGGTCTTTGTCAGAGAAATAAAGCTGCATGATTCACTGAAGAGACAGCTCAATGAACAAGCATGACAGTCTTGATTTATCAGTCTTTCATGTGGTATTCCAGTAGTAATTATTTATTCCTGCAGAAATTTGCTTTGAAGCTAGTTTTTTTGGGTAGGTTGAATCTCTAGCACAGAGCACGAATAAGTCTAGCTTAACCTTGGCTGGAGACTCCCTTAGTCACAAAGCTTGTGCTGTTCTGTGACTGGCAAAGACAGAGATGATGGCCCCTGTGTTGCTGCCCTGCTTATTACATACCGGCTGATAGGGCTTCTTTTGGGAGCTGCTGTTAATATGGCTTAAGGAAGCCCTGCAACTGGAACCAGTGCTCTATAATATCTTTATCAATGACATCAACTGTGAAATCAAGTGCACCATTAGCAAGTTTGCAGATGGGCTCAATATGAGTGACCCTGAAGGACAGAATCCATCCAGGTAAGCTCAAGAAGTGGGCCCATGAGAACTTCATGTGTTTCAACAAGTCCAAGTGCAAAATGCTGCATCAGGATCAAGGCAATCCTAAACATGAGTAGAGGCTGGGAGCTAAACCCATTGAAAGTAGCCCTGTGAGAAGGACTTGGGCTATTGGTAAGTGAAAAGCTCAATGACAGTGTGTGCTTGCAGCCCAGAAAGCCAAATGCATCATTGGTTGCATCAAAAAGAAATGTGGCCAGCAGGTTCAGGGAAGTGATTGTCCCTTTCTACTCTGCTCTTGTAAGACACCATTTTGAGCATTTTGTCCAACTCTGGAGTTCTCAGCACAGAAAACATGTAGACTTGTTGGGAGTGGGCCACCATGATGATCAGAGGGCTGGAGTATCTCTCCTATGCAGAGAAGCTGAAAATTTGGGTTGCTTAGCCTGGAGAAGAGAAGGCTCCATGCAGACCTTTAGAGGCTTTTCAATACTTAAAGGGGGTTTATAAAAAGAGGGACAACAAACTGTTTTTATGGGCAGATATAGAGAGGGAAAGAGAGAATGTTTTTAAACTAAAAGAAGAGATTTTAATTACATGTTAGGTAGAATTTCTTTACTTTTGACCATAGTGAGACTCTGGCAGAGGCTGTTCAGAGAGGCTGTGCATGCCCTATCCTTCAAAGTGCTCGAGCCCAGGTTGTATGGAGCTTTGAGCAATCTGGTCTAGTCAGTGACATCCCTGCACATTGCAGGGGTTTTGCATCTAGATGCTTTTTAAGGTCCCTTCCAATCTTAACCTCTCTCAATTTATATGAAATATTGGTATTCATTCTCTCTTTCTTCTGATAGCATAGTATCCCAGTGATTGGAGCAAAGATTAATTCTGTTTATAAACAAATATCTGTATAAAAGAAAAAGAACAAAATTCAAGATTTTGGTAACATTGGATTTCAAAAGCTCATCCATATAAGTCAGGAGACAAGAATGAACTTTTCAGAACAATGCAACTATTATTTCTACAGTGTGCAACTCAAAAGAAGATTGTGTCAATGTCATTTGTTTGGCTATTACAGAGAAAGAGATGATCAAAGAATAGGTTGTAGTTTTTTTGTCCTGTATTTGTAACACTTATTGTAAGAAGTTGTGTTGATTTCTACACATTCTTCCCTTATTTTTAGTTGCCCTTTTACACTGAAATAATGCATTTTTATTCAATTACTAGATCAAATAGAAATCAAGAACTCATCAGTTTCCCACATACAGTTCTAACAGTTTAAGGGTGAAAATCTTCTACCTATAAAAGTTGATATGCTGTTTATATTTTAAAGACAATCATAGATCTCTTCAGGGAGGTTCCAGAAATACAAGTGTAAGTCAGACTTCAAAGGTAGAGGAGGGTCTGATGCAGCAGCTTGCTCAAACATTTAACATTCTGCAAAGGCTGCGTGCAGTTCATGGGGACTTTGTTATTATGCACAGGAAAGGCATTTCACTGGATTTTTTTTCCCCACAGCTGTAGAATGAACTGAATTGTTTAAACATGAATATGAAAATCGTTCTTGAAGCTCCGACTGGAGAAAAAAGATTGCATGCCCTTCTACTTGGCTCTTGTCAGCAAAAGCAGTATGCCCCAGTGAATTTCAGTTCATCAGGAAAAAATGTCAGGGGTCTTGAGGAAGTATGCAGTTAATGAGTATATAATTTGAGATTGTCAAAAGAATAGTATCTCCCAACAAAGAATTTAGCAAAACAACAGTAAACAACAGTGTACAGTAATATATAGGAATTTATTTTTGTATACCTTTAGAAGTGCAACCAAAATTATCTTATGTGTATGCCCTAGAATTCACAAAAAGTACTACAACACACAGTCCCTTGAAACACCTTACATATTCTCAGAACAGCTGTTTAAGAGTTGTGTAGTAAATGGTCACAGATATTTTTAAATTTTTAAGGTAAAAGTGAAGAAAGCGGAAGCTAAATCCATCCTTTCTAGAAGGAAATAAAAATGTTTTCAAGTGATTAGCAATTTCTCATTTATCAGAGATAAAAAATTATCTCTGATATTACCAGGTTCTTTGGTATATGTTCCTCCCAAGTTATTAATGCAGTTCTTGGAGATCTCTTCTTCCCAACTGTGAAGCCCATTCCTGCCTTTTTCAGGCAAAAGTGGTTTGATAGTGTATAGTGATTTGATTAATTTATTTCCTTCCGTTATTGCAAAGAATTACTATAAGATTATAGCTATAAAAATAAAACTTTTTTTTTTTTAAAGAGATATATAATTTGTGATTTAAACTCCATTTCAGGAGTATTTAGGGGAAAAATAATTCCTTCTTCATTTATGGTTCAGCAGTCTCAGAGGATGTCCGTATTTCCTTGTTACCTCCATAACTGAATAAAGCTGTCAGGATGCCATAAGAAAAGGTTGTGGGAGTCCTTGAGAGGTTTGCCTTAACTGGTTTGGAAGCTCAGTTCTGTTATCAAAACTGAACAATGAAGAACTGGTATTAACATCTGGACTCAGGTCTATACAAAATCCAGAGTTCCTAAAGTAGTAATTAATTGGCTTAATTCTGAATGCTGAAGCACAATATTCATTTGTCTTGTAGTGCTTTTTCATAACAACTGGAAATGCATTAATTTTGTACAGTCCCAAAGTCTTTACTCCTTGCACTGTGAAAGTATGTGAGGAAGAAGAGAAAAAAAATATATAAGTGATTTCTTTTCTTTCCTCTTTAAGACAAAATAAAACTGAGATATATAAGAATGCCTTTCTATATATGTGCAAATAAGTGTTGTAATGGAACATTTAAAAATGATTCAAGTTTAAATTTTGGGTTTTCTCTTTGCTACCTATCCTTTAAAAACACACTTAGATTCTCAGTTGTACTGGGGCCATATGCTCTAATAGAATATAAGACCTTTGAGCATTAACAAATCTCTCAGCTTTTAAATAGACTGTGACCTATTCATTTACAGGGCTACTTCAATAAAGCAATGGCTCACTTAGGTTAATGATGGATCATGGTGTGATTCGATTTGCAGAGTGCAGACTTGCCCATTATCCCCTAATGTTTGTATGGGTCATGTTATCACATCCAAATAATGATTCCTGCCACCCCTTGTTCCTGAAGATATCACAGTGGTTACAGGAAAGCCCAGTGTGCTAGTACATAAAGCCTTTAGGGTTCTGTTGGATGCAGTTGAATTATTATTTTTGGCTAGAATATGATAAAGCAGGGAAGTCTTAGGCTTATCTGTGACACCTTCCTCTTGTGATTCAATTGGCCATCTGGCTGAGCAGACGGGCTGGACATTTGCAGAAATCAGATCTGTCTCTCCCTGTCTTTTGCTTCTTCCTTTTTCCTTCATTTTGGTGAGGAAAATTAGCTGGCCCTGACCTGCTATGACAGATTATTTACAAGTCAAGTGCCTTATGAATTTCCCCCTTCTACCCTCTCACGGCTTGAGTTTCTAACATGAAGATGGAGCAATTTCCAACAGAAAGGAAACATCAATACTGTGTCCTCCTGTAGTTACCCACAGGAGAGACTCAGGCTGGTAGCCACACTTAGAAGGGAAAAAAAGGATATGTTTTCTAGTTGTGAATATGCTGCGAGTATCAACATAATTTCTTCTCCCAGTGTTGCCACATTGTCATTTGCACTGAAGAATTGTTGTCACTTAGGCATAGCAATTCAAAGCAGTCTAAGTGATAGGAGTATGAGAGGAGATTTTGGCTGTGATTGCAAATGTTTGTACAATGCTCTTAAGGTTTATTTTTACTCCTAATTTTTGGGGACAATCTGGGTTTTCTTACCCTACCACTCTGTTTATGCTGAATGACCATCAGGCTGCTCACTGGTTCAGCTGCTGACAAACACTAAATCTTGATAAATGCTTCCAATAAAACTGTCATAAACCTCACTAGCTCCAAACTCTCCTAGACATAAACCACTCCTAGTTAATATATAGTACAGCTAAAACATGAATGGGTAGAGGAATAGTTTCCTTATATTTTTTAAATACAAATATATAAGACCTATGGAAATTAAAAAGATTACCTTCTTTGTTTTCTATCAACTGCATATGTAACCTAGATAGAGAAGAAATTTCCATAACAAATAGTTTGTTCTTCAAATTAATTTTGTTATAGCTGAATTTAAAGATTCTCTAACAGCTTCTGTCACTAAGGAGATATAATATCTCCACTCAGTTAAAGAACATTTTTCTAAGGAAAGCCACCGACAGTGAAAAAAAAAATCTAACTTGAAAGTATCTTTTAACATTGTTTATTCCAGTTTCTCTGCTTCTATACTTTGGCAAACAGCCACATTCAACAGTGTCAAGTGGTGATGAAATATTTTAAAATATGATTTTTTTTCACCCCTTCAACTTTTTCTCGTCCAACCGTAAAAATATTTCCTAAAGAGTTTGGATACTATAGAGGGAGTTTATTCTTCAAATAAGGCATTAGAAATAGAACTGTGATTGAAATGATATTTCTGTGTTGACCTGCTTGGCATGGAATATGGTAAAAGGATGGGTACTGAAAATATTTCATATATTTGTCTCTCATTATATAACATTTTTATTTTACTTTAGAAGTATTATACAAGTACCTCCCCAGAAATAGTGCCAAGGATCTCAAAACTGTAAGCAGATTTCAAACCTAAATTAGGTTTCCCAGCTGCTTAGTGGTATATACTCACATTCAAATAGTGAAAAATGTCTTTTGAAATGTGTACTACATTAGAACTCTGAAAAGTTTTATGTATTTTAATTTGCTGAGTGTTGCAGAAAATTTAGGACTTGAAAGTCACTTGTGATAGCTGCCTGAAGCATTTATAGAAAGAGATTTTTTCCTTTTCCCTCCCTTTGCATCCACAGTATAACGATTTTTGAGGATCAATATTGTATTCCTGTGTTTGGAAGCTTAAACTCATGCAATTTTATTTCTGTCCAATGTTTTCCTACTTAAGCATGTGGGCCTTATTGAGATATTTGAAATTTGAAAGGATATTCAAACTCACTATTTCCAAAGACCAAAATCCAAGGTCATTCTCCCTCCTTCACAGATTCAATTTCCAGTGATAAATCTATTTTAAAAAAAATCCTGGTGTTTTAATTGTATCTAAGAAACCTATAGACCTAGTTTATAATCTGAGTACCATGACCCATCCTTCAAACTCAATGGACTAATAGCAGGAACATGTGCGCTTTTTTGCAAGCAAAGCAAAGATTTTCACTCAAAGCATAACCATAGCTGTAACTATTATCTATTAATTTTACAGCAGAGTGATTTTTTGAAATGAAACATAAAGACATGTTGCCACATGAGCCAGACTTGGCTCTGGGATGTTATGAGAACAATGGGAAAATTCTTGATAATATCGTAATATTTACAGAGCTTAGCCAGCCAATGTTAGTGTCTTATCAATGTACCTTGGATGTTTTGGGCAGACAGACTTGCTCGATCTGCTCAGACTGCTTGCTTGCTTGCCTGTGTGTATGCTTGCTGCTTTCTCTGCTCTTGATATATATATTAATAAATCATCATATTTAACCTTCTGAAGTCATGAAGTCTATGTAGCTCAATTGTCCCAATAAGGGCC